>BDUI01001293.1:129866-157368 GCA_002335545.1 Apodemus speciosus
ATCTACCTGCTTTTGCCTCCTGAGTGATGGGGTTAAAGGTGTGGGCTTTACTACGCCTGGCTTAACTGATAGACTTTAAACAAAAAATGCAAGGGTTCAGGCTGAGGATAAAGTTTGGTGGTAAAGTATTTTCCTCACTTATTCAAAACCTTGGGTTTGATACTCAACATTAAAAGAAAGGAAGCAGGGAGACSAGACACCCAATTAAATCTGAAATTGAATTTTGGACAAGCAATGAATAACTTTTAATATGTTTGGCTGTGAAATATCTACTATATAATTACATTTTAAAGTATCCATTGTTGATAAGGAATTTAAATTTAGCTAGATCCCCTGAATTATCTSCAAACCTCACTCCTGTTTCTTCATCTAACAAAAAAAAAATGCCCTCTTCCTATGGTCAATTCTCCTTTGCTTTTACTGCCATATGCTGCAAGATTGGRTCCACAAAGGACCAGAGCTACACTGCCCTTCAGCCAGCCACTCCTACCCCATCCATGGTGATTTTGCCCCTCATCACAGAACCATGACCACAGAGAGCCCACATATATAATCCTACTATACCAGAGAAAAATCCGGGCAGTTCTCAAATAAAAGAAGAATAGATACCAGAAAACGGCTGGCCACTCCTGCTCTACCTCCATCCCTTGACCAGTGGACCCTGGAGACAGAAGCAATCATCTCCCGGATTCTGGAATGTTTCCATTTCAGAATCTGCAAGATCGAATAATAACACACAGGATAACGCTGCCAATGTTTTCCTTAGCAAAGACACTATGGCTTATTATTTAACCTGTACTTTAAAATATTTGCTATTCAAATATTTATTTATTTTAGCTTTGCCAAATTGTGGTTTATCTTCCAGGGTTCGAGGTAGCCAGAGCAGGCAGATTTCCATCTAACACATCATATTGCTGCTCGATTAATTATTCAYCAACGGGATCCCGTGAGCCGGAGTGCAGAGCATGATGGATCCATTTATCTTGACACTGTAATTAGCAGCCTGGATTGGAGGTGTTGTTTATCAACTGAGTTCAACTGGTTGTTAATGAGAGGAAACACAAACAGTTCACAGGACATAGGTTTGGCTTCCATCTTTAACGCCTACAATGCAGAGATTACGGGAGGAAAGTGGAGTGATAGRGAGACAGAAATGRTGTAGCAAAGACTGAAGAAACAAGCAGGCATGGGTATCAATCACTGTGTTTTCTGTTCTGCTCTCCAAACCCCATGCATTTCTATTGGCCAACATTTCCATAGGGCGCCTGAATTATATAACCATAATACATTCATCATTCTGTAAGCTTTTTCACTTAACAATATATCCAGAAAAATTTTCATGTTAGCACTTGAATCTTTGCTTCACTGGTTAACAGTATTCAGATTCATTGGAAAAAATATTGCAGCGTATTTAGTTCCTATTAAGTCTTTGCCTGCTTTAGTATMATCACAATTCTGTGCTAAATATTCTTATTTACTCTTATGCAAATCAAAAGTTTTTCAATTGTAGTTACTGGGTGAGACTATTCACTTGTTTAAAAACATGGTGGGCTGGAGACATAGCTCAGCAGTTAAGAGCATTTGATGCTCTGGCAGAAGATCCAGGTTCAATTCCCAGTACCTACATCATGACTATCAACCATCTGTAACTCCAGATTCAGGAGATCCAACATCCTTTTCTGGCCACCACAGGCACCAGGCATATGCACATGGTGCACATAAATATATGCAGATAAAACACTCATATGCATAAAATTAAAAAANCTCTGTAGACCAGGCTGGCCTCGAACTCAGAAATCCACCTGTCTCTGCCTCCCAAGTGCTGGGATTAAAGGCGTGCGCCACCACCGCCCGGCTGATGTCAACTTTACACGAGCTAATGCCATCAGAGCCTTAGAGAAAACGCCTCCGTAATAAATAGACCGTAAGCAAGCCTGTGGGGATTTCCTTAACTAGGGGTTGATGGGCCAGCTCTGGACTGGTGGTCCTGGGTTCTAAAAGGCTGAGCAAGCCATGTGGCGCAAGCCAGTAAGCAGTACCCTCCGTGGTCTCTGCTCTGCCTCCAGGTTCCTGACCCTTTTGAATTTCTCTAACTTCCTTCGATGATGAACAGGGATGTGCAAGTGTAAGTCAAACCCTTTTCTCCCTAACTTGCCTTTGGTCATGGTGTTTAATCACAGCGATAGTAACTGTAACTAAGATACACTGCTTTTGTAAAACCAACCACACTATTAGCCTATGCTCCTAGCACCTGGGAAGCTAAGGAAAGAAGACTGCGCTGCTGGTCATTCAAAGCCAGCCTGGGCTACAGAGTAGGCTCCATCTCAAACCCAAGAACCTGAGGCTGCCGGCTCGGGGATTATGAGGAGGTGCTGCCCCAGCAAGTTTGGTTTTTAGCACCCACGATGAGCTTGAGTAGAAGCCCACAACCTCCTGCAGCCCCAGACTCAGGGGATCGGCAGCTCTGGCCTGTGTGAACACCCAATTCACACAACCCTGGCAAACACTGGAACATACACATAATTAAAAATATAAATCTTTTTTGTTGTTAAAGATTTATTTATAGACTATTATATACACAGTGTTCTGCCTGCACATCAGAAGAGGGCACCAGGTCTCATTACAGATGGTTTTGAGCCACCATGTGGCTGCTAGGAATTGAACTCAGGACCTCTGGAGAGCAGTCAGTGCTCTCAACCTCTGAGCCATCTCTCCAGCCCACATAAATCTTTAAGAAAGAAAAACAGGTTGGGTGTGGTGGCACATGCCTTTAATTCCAGCACTCAGGAAGCAGAAACAGATCTCTGTAACTTCACAGCCATTTGAGGCCAGCCTGGTCTACACAGATAGTTCTAGGGCCGCCCAGGATGCATAATGTTTAAAAATAAACAAAACCAGACCCAAGATTTGTTTTACAGCAATATATTGGTTGCACTTGAATAGAGCTATAAGCACTTCCCACCACTCACCACTAGAGGGACCCTATAATCAGAGGTTACCTACCTCCTAGGCATTGAGATGTTAAAGAAAGAGATGGAGAAAGACACAGAGTGGTAGACTTAACATTGTGAAAATGATCATTCTACCAAAAGCTATTAGGTTCAGTGCAATCCCAATCAAAATCTCCATCTCATTCTTCACAGAAATAGAAAAAAAAAACTATCCTAAAATGTATATGGAACCACAAGAAATCCTGGATAGCCAAAACAATCCCGGGCAAGAAAGAACAATCCTGGAGGGATTACCATCTCAGATCGTAAGATATATCCCAAAACTATAGTAAACAAACAAACAAAACATGGTACCAGCACAAATACAGACTTGGAGACCAACGGAACAAAACTGAAGACCCAAACACGCGTACACATAACTCCAGCCACTTAATATTTGACAAAGATCCCAAAATATGTACTTGGAGAGGGGGAGGCATCTTTAACAAGTGGTGCAGGGAAAACTGGACATCCACAGGCAGAAGTGCAAACCTTGAGACGAAGGTTTCTCAGTTATCCTCTGGCTATTCTGGAACTTGTTCTGTAGACTAGCCTGGCCTCAAAAGCAGATATCACCTGCACCTGCCTTCTGAGTGCTGGGATTAAAATCATGTGCCACCATAGCCCAACTCCCGAGTTGTCTTTTCAATGGAAAAGTAAAATCTGTTTCTGCTCATCAGGATGGAACTAAGAGATGACTAACCCCAGCGACCTGTGCCACCTGTTGGGCCAGGCTGAATCAAGCTCCTACAAACAGGACAGAGGTAGCTAGTAACCTAAATGACTTCTACACTATCTGTACGACTGAGACCAGGCCTTCCTTACGCCTCTAAACTAGTACAGGCTGCCTATCTCCAGAATCCATCTTCTTGGAAGAAATGTAACACAACCTGAGTTGCCTTTGATGTAATTACCCCCCACAACAGTGGGGACTGTATCACACCAGGGACCTTTTCTCCCACTTACACTGTTTAAGTACGCTGGCGATAAATCCGGACATCAGACTTTTTAGAAGTTTCATCCAGTTTAATGAAGTCAAACGGAGTATTTAATCTCACCTCTTCACAGATCATTTCACTGCTGGCTGTGATTCCTGAGGGACCCCCTCAACTTGTGCCAAAAAAGTGGGGCATACAGCTCTGAGATTTTCTTTAAATAGAAATTAGGGGTTCAGAAAACTCAGGCCTCTCACTAAAAAGGTTTGCAACCTTAAGTGAGAGTGGAATTAATATGAGTTCTTCTCAGTCTTTTGAGATAAGCATTTTATACAATTATTTAAAAAAATTTGTTAAGATCTAAAGGATCAGCCAGGTAGTGGTGGCACACACCTTTAATCCCAAGCACTTGGGAGGCAGAGGCAGGCAGACTTCTGAGTTCCAGGCCAGCCTGGTCTATCTATAGAGTGAGTTCTAGGACAGCCAGAGCTACACAGAGAAACCCTGTCTTGAAACAAAACAAATGCCCGCCCCCCAYGCTTTTAATCCCATCACTCAGGGAGAGGCAGGTGATCTCTGAGTTTGAGGCCAGCCTGGTCTACTGAGTATGTTCCAGGACAGCCAAGGTGTACACAGAAAAATCTTGTCTTGAAAAATAAAAACAAAAGATATAAAAAAGTGTTTGCCTGCATATGTATGTGTGCATCACATACATGCTGGCATCTATCGAGCCAGAAGAGGGTGTCAGATCTCTGGGACTGGAGTTACAGAGGGTTGTGAGGTTGCTTGTCGGTGTCAGGAACCAAACCAGCATGTCCTCGTAACTGAGGTCCTCTCTCTGGCCCTCCCTTAGGAAGCAAACCTTAGGGCTGGAGAGACGGCTCAGCGGTTAAGAGCACCGMCTGCTCTTCCAGAGGTCCTGAGTTCAAATCCCAGCAACCACATGGTGGCTTACAACCATCTGTAATGGGGATCCGATGCCCTCTTCTGGAGTGTCTGAAGATGAGACAGTGTACTATACACATACATGAAATAAATAAATCTTTTTTTGGGGGGGGGGGATTTGGTTTTTTCCGAGACAGGGTTTCTCTGTATAGCCCTGGCTGTCCTGGAACTCACTCTGTAGACCAGGCTGGCCTTGAACTCAGAAATCCACCTGCCTCTGCCTCCCAGNAAAAAATATATGGACAGTTGGGGAGGTACTTCAGTTGGTAAAGTGCTTAGTTTGCAAGCATGAAAATGAGAATCTAGATCTTAAGCCACATAAAAAGCCAGATGTGGAAGGATGTCTTGTGACCTCAAAACTTTGGTGAGGATGACAAAGAGAGGCAGACCCCTGCAATATATTGCTCACTTCAAAATRTTCAAGTGAGCCCAAGATAGCTCACTTCAGATTTAGTAACCTTATTTCAAAAAATGAAGAGGGAGGGCTGGAGAAATGGCTTAGTGACTAAAAGCTCATGCTGTTCTTGCAGAGGGTCCAGAGCCCATTCTTCCAAGGAATTTCATGTCTTCTTCAGGTACCTGCGTGCACATAATGCACATATATACAGCCAGGCACATAAGCATGTGCATATGCACATGAGTATGCATACAAACACACAAATTTAATATACATATGTGTGTGTATACTGTGTATGTATGTATTGCTAAATAGACATATCATTACATGGACCCCTAATGACTTAATGATATGCACATAGATCAGTGAAACTCTAAACCCTCATCAGACAAGCTTCTTGCAGTAAATGGCACTTTACACAGAGACCTATAATGGTCAATGTACTGAGAATAAGAGACCAGAATTCTCAGCCCTAAATGGGATCTCTATATCATACCCCTCCCCCAAATGCTTGGGAATCCATCCAGAAGGGTCAGAAACATTGTAAGAACCAGAGGTTCTTCAAGGAAACAGTTGTGTTTTTCCCTCSCAACAAGCCAGTTGCACATACAAACTCACAGGCACATTCCTGGTGGTTTACCTGGTGGATTACTGTGAACTTTCTCAATGAGATCTGAGCTATGACTGTTATATTGGTCCATTTTCTATTAAGCATAAATGAAGGAGTTTCCACAGCACCGTGGTCTGGGAGAGCAGCCCTGTCTCTTTGTGATCATAAGGATCCCTTACTTTTTCTAGAAAGGATGGAGGCTGTTCCGCCAGTATGGCAGACCTTGGCCCAAGGATCAGGCAATAGTGAAATTAAAATCAGTAAGGCTCCTGATGATTTTCTGGAGGAAATATTCCTTCTGGAACTGAGACCTTTCTAAGCCTAGACACCCGAAAGCATAATAAAAAATGATGCATAGATTTTTTGAAAGGGGGATTCAGATTGACATAAGCAGGGTCATGTCTATTTCTTTTCCTTGGTTCCTAGATTCACAATGCTACCTATACAGAGCATTACTGTTCATAAGATTATTGCTGACTGGAGGGGTAGGCACACTGTGAACTGGAGGATAGTGTCTATCTTTAATCTGAGTCCTCACTGGTTATTAAAAATTTATTTCATCAGTTTATCAGACTTCGTCCTCAGGGTGTTGCAGTATGTGATAAGACCAATGGCTACTATGATCCTGGGCCTACTATTGCTTGTTCTAGCCTTTACCCGGCTTCCTCAAGCCAGTGTAATACTAAAAAGGCTCCTGTGTCAGTGAGCCAGGCGTGCTGCAGCCCTTTGATAGTCATGCTGACAGATGCCTTTAGGCAAAAAACTACAGTCTTGTGCCCAGTGTATGTGTTGACTCAGTCAATACACATYGGTGACGCTTCCAAAATGGAAGGTGTCCAATGTAATCATTTGCCACCAACTAGATGGTTGATCTCCGTGGAGGATGGAGCCAGCCCATGGCTCATTGTTGATTGCTGTTCCTAGATGTCTGGATATTTATCAGCAGCGAGTTAGCCTTAGTGAGGAGGAACCCACGGTATTGGGTCATGCATAGTTTCTGCTCTGTCACTGTGACACGAAGCCTGTAACTGGTGTCAGTGATCAAGCCACTATGCTACTTGGTGGCTTCTTCCATGCCAGGTGTTCACAGTAGGCGTTACTATTTAACACAAGGCCTGCCATTCTTCACACACTCTCTCATATACATGCTTCTACATACATCTTCCCCCAGATGTCTCTGTTCCTAATCCTACACGCTTTCTCTTTCCTCAACAGCCAAGCATGCCCCTTATTACTAACCAYGTGCTATGGGCGCTTTTACTGTAACTACTTCTTTGTTTGGCATAAACTGTATGGCCATGTATACTGCCAAAATATCTCCACTTTTTTTTTTTTCAGGATTGCCCCTTAATGGAGTTGTATTAAACCAGGCCATTCTCAACTTATAGAAGAGTCAATTCATCTGCAAACCAAATCTGGCCTTTAACTCTTTCATAAGCTGGTCAAGGAGGCCTCCTAACCACATGCAGTTGTAGATGTGACCTGAAGGATCACATCTTTCACCTGCTCATCTTGTTCCCTCTGTCTTGACATTGCCTGTGTCCAACCTCAGATGCTCTTTTATTCTGCTGTAACTGTAATCTTATGGCTCTCACATTAAGAAGCAAGGTGGTGAGGAGTAGATTAAAAAGTAAATGGGAGATGTTCAGGGTGTCCCTACACCCTACCCAGCATAGAGGCAGAGCCCTGGAGGTACAGCAGAACTGGTGTTCCCAATAGATAGCGTCACAATTATTCTTCCCCAATTAACCAGTTAGTAAAATTTCACCTACCAGGAGTGGAAGCAGTAACTGGGCAGACTAAAATCAGTAATGTACNAGAGAGTGGTTCGCTAGAGTTGCCTGCTCAGAAAGTCTTGCTGAACCTTTCCTCAAAAAAATAAAGGGAGCACATTTGACGCAGGCCTCTGGCCTCCATACATGTATACACACATGTGCATGTGTGTCCACACACATGCACACACAGGAGCATGTACTTCAGCACCCCTCCCAGACAGACTGTTGACAGAGAGTTGTAAGTTCATCTAATTGTTAATTGCTTTATTGTTTTCTTATACATGTATGAACACATGTCATTTAGCTCGAATTAGTTTTGCAATATGAAAACACTATTTTTTTTTAAAAAATAGACAATGTTCAGCACCAGATTAAACTCATTTGCCCATAAAAACATGGTAGCTGAGCGTTTTGATTTTTGTTTGTTTTGTTGTGTTTCAGTAGTGGATTTCCATTCTTGTTAGTTCCGAGGTCTAGCACGTAGCTATGGTCATTGACTTGAGCATTCCTTTTGCTGGCAAGATTTCTCACTGTTCTCAGCTCTCCCACACCATGCCCATGGCGGCTCAGGGTGAGAGCTTTGCCTTTCTTGGCTCTGTGCAAGCTGCTGGAGAGAGTCTCTCCTTTCTTTCCTTTGATCCCGCGAGGAGTGTGACTGAGAGGTATATCCAGCCTGTGCTGGCCGTCACTCAGGCTCCCAGGAAAGAGTGGAGCCCAGGTTCGACAAGGTTGTGGAGATTCAGAAAGTGGCCTTTGGTCCAGGCAGCCTGGAGTTGGCRTGGAAGCGCTTGCGTGTGAGAGCTGTGGGTCTGTGCATGTTGCTGTCTCTGTCTCCTTTATGAGGCAGAAAGCATTGCCCTCCTCTTCTCCATAGAGATGACCATTCAGACTTGATATGACTCACGTGACTGGGAAGAGGGTTCTTATCACGTTCCTTACCATCGGAGGAGAACCTCTTTCTCTCTCATATTGTAAGCATATTTAACCCCCTCATATTTCAGTGGACCTGAGCTCAGGCTGCTGTTACRTCCTGGGTGCCAGAGGACCAGGTGTCTACATGTTGTCTTGGGATAAGCACAGATGGGTCTTTATCCTCCTCCCTCTCTGCAGCCAGATTTGTTACTGCCTTGGTGCTGTGGCCACAGTGGCTGTGGTAATCTTCTTATAGATTCATTTGTTTCAAAGTGTTTTAGATATAGACAAAATAAATACTATAATATGGAGGCATCATGGGACTTCTGAGGTCTGATCATCATTATTATTAGAATTTTTAGCAAGACATTTAATGTTAGCTATATATGTGTGTACATCTATATATATACATATATTATGTATATAAATAATGTACATATATGTAATTATATATAAAGTATATATGTAAGCATATCACTAAAAATAGCATTGCACTATTGTTGCCTAAAGTAGAGTTTCATTAACTATGTTTGCAGAGATAGGTACTTAAATTAAGTGACAAATTACCGTAATTAACTCTTTTGTAATGACACATCTAAAGTCTTTGAAAAATTGCTTTGAAATAAATTATGCGACTGATTTTGAACATTTAGTGAATGCTGGATAAACACTAGGTGTGCCTACACACGGGGTATTGTGAATTTTATCTGGTGAAAATGTATGTGCGCACACACTCCTTTCTGTGATTTCAACTGGTGAACACACAATTTATCTCAGTCATCCTAAGATCCCGGTCTGTCCCAGGGAAGAGACTGCTGAGTCCAAAGTGGATGAATCTGTGGAAAGTCCACCATCTTCATCACTGCAGGACTTCTCTGCAGAGCTCCGTTCATGTTTGTATAATTGGGTAGATAAAAATATTAACCTCTAAAGTTATTTGATATTATGTGATCAGGGCAGAGTTAATTTGTATACCACTTGAAGTTATTTCCAGGGAATAGTTCTGTCCTTTGCRGGGCATTCWTGCCATTTATATCCACGAATGTTTAAGCCCATCTCACTTGCACTGAGAGGACGCTTGGCATCCTCTCTATGCTGCCTGGGATCCTCTCAGTCTCCCTTGGCAGTTTCAGTTCTGTTGGGGTGTTCTAGGGATTCTATCCTCCCAGGATGCTTTACAGCATCCTTCTGCAGACCCTTACTGATACAGAGTTTCAAGGTCACAATCTTCAGGATCTCAGGTTCCTCACACCACAGTAGCCTACAGCAGCTGCAGAAAATTTGAGAAATCTGGGGTAGACAACACAAGGTTCTTGGAGTTGAAGTTACGTGACTGTATGCAGAAATAAGTGTGCGCCTTCACAAAGTCCAAACTGATCGTTTGCCACAGATCCTAACTATTCCTGTCACATATTCTGTGTGGGGATGTCAGAAGCAATAGCACGCAGGTCCGTGGGTTTCATTGTGGCAATCCGATCATTGTGGCAATATGTCCCCCCCCCCCAATCTCTGTAACAGCTTTTTCTACATTAACAAACCCTATTTATCACTTTACTGCACAATGAATCCACAGGGGGTGCTAATTGTTCATTAATTAAATTTTAGCCTTTCAACACTTTTGTATTCTCCAGTGGGCTAGTCTGCAGTGAAGTACACAGAGTGGCCTTTCTCAACTGCCAAAAATTCAAGCTGGTTTTTACTGCTGCCATGGATACCGTACAGGTACATTTCAGGGCAGCAGACACATTCCAGTACTCTGGTAAGTCTCTGTGACCCAAAATTTCCAGCTTTAGACAACAGCCTTTGGAGTTAAGACAAAACCCAGWASAAYATGACCAAACAGTCAATGCTGGTCCCTTTGAAATAGAACTTGCATTTTTTTGTTTGTTTGGACATCCTATTGTTGTATGTTTTATTTTRTGCTCAAGAGGTTGTAAACATGGTGGAACAAGGGATAGGCTTTCTAAGACCCATCATTCCCAAGGAAGCCATTTCCAACTTGGTTGTCTGCGAGACTCTTCTTTAGTTTCAGTTTTCATCGAAGAGGTCACGTTAAAGATCACAGAGCTGAAGGAAGGGAGCCCAGCTGGTAAGGGGGCCCAGTCTCAGAATGATGTCTGGAGAAGGCCACCCAAGTGCACACGCACACATGGACACGTGCACACATGATTGCACACACACACACATAGTAGGGGAAGCAGAATAGAGAGCAGGGATGGATGTTCCACAGTGCCTGTCCTCATCAAAGCAAAGATAAGCATGCTAAACTGCTTAACAGATGTGCTCCACAACGCTGAACACMGAGAAGCTGGTGCTTYSCATTAGTGACATATAGTTTTAAGGGAGCCAAGAGATGGGAAAAGCAAAGCGGTTCTAACCCTCCCCCACCCCCCTGCCCCAAACCAGCATCATTGGAAAATACTTTTCCTTCTGTCTGGCTTCAGCGGCACCCGTCTTGGTTTTCGTGAGACGGTGACTTTTCTTGAACTGGTTTTGTGTCAGCTTTTTCCTCATTTGAGAGGTGGAGTCTGAGTGTGAACTGCTTAAGAATGCACTGTTCGCTGTTTAATTTGGCCGGGGAGGATGGAATTCATCAGGCACCGTCTGTTCAGATGAACTTTAAGCAACGGCAAGCAAAGCGGTTCTGGTCCTCACCCCAGACTCTATGCACATYGTCTTCCAAACACTGAAGATGTGAAAGTCCAAGGTCTCCCAAGAAGAGCAAAGAAYATGCGACATCTTATCTCCTGCCCTGGGTTATCTGGAGTGGGAAGTGGTTGTTAGAGGGAAAATGGGTCACTTTTTTTTAAATTAGGCTGTAATAAAACGAAAAAGAAAAATATTGCTCCCAAGTTCTCTTCTCTGGAATTTATCTTAAGACTGTTTTAATTTGTGTACCACAGTTCCCTGACTCTCCTGTAGTTTTGGGGGACCACCCTTTCCCCCATAACCTGACTGTTAATGCCTTTAAGTGCTCCTTCCAGAACCATTTGGCATATTACAGAGTTTTAAAGCATCTGTGAACGCTTTAAAAATTTTTAGAAAAAAAAGTTAGAAAAAAATATTTCTAAAGTTCACATTTCAGACTATTCATTTTCAGTCAGTTAAATACATTTTATGTTATACAAGTGAATTTAATATGGAGCTGTTGTTTTCAAAAGGAGACAAAGCAAGCACNCCAGGGCCAGGAGAAGTAAGTGCAATTGATAGGAGTAGGGCTTATGAAGATCATGAAGGTCGGGGCTGGAGAGATGGCTCAGTGGTTAGGAACACTGGCTGCTCTTCTAGAGGTCCTGAGTTCTATTCCCAGCAACATGGTGGCTCACAACCATCTGTAATGTGATCAAATGCTCTCTTCGAGTTTGTCTGAAGGCAGCTACCCTGTGCTCATATACATAAAACAAATAAGCAATTCTTTCTTTGAAAGACCATGAAGGTCCCATGACTGTCCGGTTCCAGTGCTGTCCCACAAAACTTTCTATGAAGACCAGAAGGTTCTACTGAGTTTGCACTGGCTACCTGTGGTTCCAAAGTACTCAGGAATGTGGCTAATGAGGCAGAGAAGGAGGTGCTGTCGGTCTTATTGTATCTTCGTTTACATTCAAATGGCTGCAGGTGGCTTGTTGAGCTGAAACAGCACAGACAGGGAATGTGTAGGCCTTGATCTTAGGGATGAATACCYATCAAGGCAGGCCCCAGGGAGTGAATGACAGYGTGAGACACTTTCAGGTGGAAAGGTGAAATCCCCCAGTGTGTGTGGGTCAGGCAGTCACTGGAATCTCAAGTCAGCACTCACCATGTTTAATTCCCAGCAAGTTGAGATTCATCTTAGAACAACAGTTTATGGAATCCTTGTAGGTATGAAGAGCAGAGCATCTGGAAGCCATCCTGTCTGTGGTGCTCACTAACACGGCCTCTGATCCTAGCTCCCTAACTTCACCTCTCACCTCCTTCTGCACGTTCAGAGCTAAGCACCAGAATAGCACCTCAGCCCAGATCATCAGTCTAAGCTTGCTGTCCCGCTGTGAAGGATAAAGGAGGTTAACGGTGCCTCCTGGGTTGAGTATTCACATTTATTGGCCTCTGAGCTCGGAAGGCACGGATAACTGAGTATCAACATGGATACTCTAATTACTTTTTAGGGCGTGAAAAATGGAGCTCGGTCTATAACCTCATAAATATGGCATTTCCTTCCACACCGTCTCTAACCACCCCACTGACAAAATGACCTAAGAAAAATCAGCATCCTTGTTACACTGGTGGAAGCGAGGTTCTCACCTAATTTTTGCTGTCAGTTCCCAGGAGTAAAAGTCTAAGGAGAGGCTGAGATTATCAGTGGAGAGCCCTTGTCTGGGAATTACGTAATTCCCTCAAGGCAAGCAGCCAGAAACTGGGTTTGGCAGCTCACCAGGGTTTGCTGGGGGCTGACTTCTCGGTTTGTTTGGCTCTTTAGCAAGTTGCTTTTGTTTTGGTTTGGGATGTTGGGAGTGATGTTTTGAGCTATGCAAGTATTCTCAGGTCTGCTTTCCTGCTTGTTATTGGGGAGAAGAGAGAGCGTTCTTTGTTTGTGATTAGTAACGACCTTGTTATTTTGTGGCAGGAGGTGTGGGGAAATTCAGAGGTTTTGAATTTTAATCTAGCTCCATGATGGGTCCTTCTGATGAATTTATGCTTTAATTTTTTTATCCATGTCTCAGCACCACATATCTTATTAATAAATGAATACATAAACAAAATTCATGAACCTGGGCCCAGGGATTTGAAACAGCGAAGCCTTGCTGAGTTTCAGGGATGAGTTTTTAACATCAGAGCCTCTTATCTTGTAATTTGTTATTTCCCATGCAAAACCTTGTAATGAAGGAGCAAAGTAGGTCACTCCCAGCTGTCCCAGAATAGAAGGCAGCGACGTGCTAGCAAGAAAACCCCACGGCCTGTCATGTCCACTGTAAGAGGACACCATTTATAGCTTTTATTTTGCTGATATTCCTGGAAATCAAAGTCCTGTGAGTGGACCGGTTCTTCCACCCTTTTCAAAGTAACAGCAAGAAGGTGGTATTCCCAAGCATCTTGTGTGGGAAAAAATGGGGCATATGAGCATGGAAATAGAATGTTCTGGGAACCTTGTGGCCCCAGTCTGACATTAATTTTTTTATCACTCTCTTCTTTTTCTTGGTGTTTTGCTTTCTTAGGAGAACTGGTAAAATAGCCTCGGTTAGTTCATCCTGATCTCTTTGAAAGTCATTTTGTACTCTTTAAAGAAGAAACAAAACACAGAGTTCCGTGGCCCTGCTTCAGATTTAAATCACTTTACTAGTTTTCGAGGCCATCTCAGGTTTGCGGAAAGACAGAAAAAAAAAAAAAAAAACAAGTTCTGACAGTTTACGGTCTTAGAGAGAAGCCACATCAGTTCCCTAGAGAGAGGTGCGGATGTTAGCCACAGTCACGGTGGCAGTTTCTTCAAAGACAAATACAATGAAAGCTCAGAACAAGCAAGAAGGAAAGATTATATCTAACCAGGTTACCTTTGGTCAACAATTGTAAATTCCCTTCTTATTGTCTCTTTTCCCACCTCCATTCAGAAGGCCACCTGGAGGGCAAACCGGCTTCTAAATTGATTCCGGAAAAACACGGATGGAGTGTTTCCTGGGAGCTTATTGTCTGTCTACCCTTCGTTTAGTAATTTGTTCCATAGTCAGGATGGGCTACGGATTATATGCTCTACCGAAAGAAGGCGAYCCACCACTACTTGCTGGCCACCACCATCTCTCTACACTCCAGGTAGCATCCATGATATCAGACAGTGTATACAACACTTGCACACTGGGTGTCCCATTCTCAACACGACACCTAGGTGCTAGCTCTTCCCTTACTGTCCCATCAGGCTGAAAATATCCTCAGAGCTGGAAGGAGAGCAGCAAGCAGGCCAGGCTCACAGGAGCAGCAGGACACCTCTCAGGGTTGTTGTCCTGTGACTACTGCAGCCCACTTCATGGGGTTTCCTCTCTAGAGTCCAGGATGACGCTATCCACAGAACTGTAGAGGTACGGCATAGTGGGACTGGCTAAGGCAGGCTTGGGTCCCTAGCGTAGCTCCTCCCAGAAGTGCAATGGGTCCCCATACACATTCATTTAGATGATGGAATGGAACCCCGTTCACCGAACTGATAAAAAGCTCAAGTAAGATGACATATGAAAAGCTTCTTGCCAGGCGTGGCAGCATGGAGTCTCACTCGTGTAATCCCAGCACCTGGAAGAGGATGGACACAGAATGATAAAGAGTTCGAGGCCAGCCTCAGCTGAACAGTGAGTTCAAAACCATCCTGGGCTACAGAGACCCTGTGTCAATAACAAGCAATAACAGGAACATTCAAAATAATCAAAGTATCTAATGTCAGGTGATAGAGGTTTCTACAAATACTCCCTGCTTTATCTTATTTTTATTCTCTTGAATAAAACACTCAATGAATTTCTCAATGAATAAACCACATGCACTCTCTTATTTCTATTTGTTTCTCTCACATGTTTAAAGAGTGACAAGACAGGAGGAACAGAGGACTCAGTGAGACAAGCGCCCATCCAGCTGTGTACAGAAGATACTTGAACTTCCTGTGTCTTACTATCCTTAACTACAAAAGAAGGAAAGACRCGGGACTTTAAAGCTTAAATGAAAAATGAGCCGGCACATGACTGGGTACAAGAAAGGAAATCAGGACAAGGAATGAGTCCTCAAAGCAGTCTGGGAGGTCTGATCACAGTCTATAAAATGGTTAAAAGAGCAAGAAGATTCCAGGTGGTGGTGGTCGTGGCACATGCCTTTAATCCCAGTGTTCAGGAGGCCAAGGCAGGCAGATCTCGGTGAGTTCATGGCCAGCCTGATCTACAGAGTGATTTCCAGGATAGCCAGAGCTATATAGAGAAAGCCTGTCTTGAAAAACCAAATACGAAAAAATAAAAGAAGAGCAGGAAGGCCTCTGTTGAGAAGCCTAGAGTGGCACCTTCCGACTGCGTAGGACATCCAGTGACCCAGGGTGTAGGGAGACACACAGCTCGGCCAGTGTAAACCTCCCTAGGTGGTGTTTGGTGACATGATCATCAATATAGACGCATCAGAGGAGGCCGGATGGAGGTGACTCTTCCCCTGGGGTTCTGGCATGCTTGCTTAGTGAAGCCACACTGAAGAGGGGTCAGAGGCAGGAGAGCCTCATGCAGTTCACACACGTGAACACCTTCCTGTGACTCCCATCAACAAACAGATGGCCTGAAGATTCCATACCCTCCCGGCTCTTCAAACTACGCATTAAGTAGAGACGGTGAATACCTTAAGGAGCATCAGTTTCAAACGGCGTCTTCTCAACAGACACAGAGCCACACTGAGTGACAGGCAGTTGTCTTCCCTCTACCTGGTTCCCTTTCTCCTCAGAAACTGACCTTCTTACAGAACCCAGGATACTGAAGTCAGCCAAAACTTGAGACACAGATCATCACCAGGACCATGAAGGGGGTATCATGCAGAATGAATAAACTRTCTTTTCTAATAAGTGTTTTCTTGAACTAGAATCTGGAAGACACCTGGCTGGGAGTCAGAAGCAGGGTGGTCTTGGAGAATCTCCAGAGACCCACCCATTCTGTGCCCAGTACAGAATCTAAGCAACAGAATTCTTCACATTTCTGGAAAAGGTGTTGGCTTTCAATTCAAATTCAACTTAATTTCCCCTTGAGATAGTCAGGGGTTGTCTGTTCTTGAAGGGTAGAGGGTTGCCCTTGAGGCCTTTGGCTGGTGACCCAAAAGCTCTTTCTCTTGGTCGGGGTATCATAGGTGTAGTACCCGGGGACAGAGGAACGAAGGCAGCTGCGTTATACTCAGTCGTCCTGAAGGACGGCTCTACACTCCCTAACAAATACTTTGGCTTTAGATCCAGCCAGAATCACATGAAATGAAGCCAAATATCTTTTGCTTGCAGGAAAAACAAACAAACAAACAAACAAAAAAAACAAAAAACAAAAAACAAAAAACAAAAAACAAAAACCAACCAACAAGGAGAAGAAGGAGGAGCAGGAGAAGGAGAAGGACCAGGGGGAGGGAGGGAGAAGGAGGAGGAGGGAGGGAGAAGGAGGAGGGGGGAGANCCCCCCCCCCCCGCACAGTATTTTTACTGTCAGCTGTATTTATTTAGCTTGGACAGCTAGCAGTGTCTGGGGCCTCCAGTGCTTCTCTTCCACAAAGACAGGCTATAAAGTTAGACTATCTTGCTCCTTTCGATGACTGGGTTGCCCTGCCAAGCATTCCTGTGGCTCCATATGCAACAGTTGGAATGAGAGTCCCCTCTATCTTGCTTGCTGCTTCCAAGAGGGTATAGAGGCCCACCTCACAGCCATACTTTGTGCTCTGGAGCCTGCTYGCTGAGGGGAAGCTTGAGTTGACTTCACTGTTCTGTCGGTGTGGTAAGCACTTTCGCCCACACTATGACCAGACAGGTGTTGTTCTGCTGCTAACTGAGTTTCCAGCTGTCCTCCTTCACACAGACCAGGCAGGATCGGGTATTCTGTCCTCTCAGGCAGGGCTGGAGACTCACTGAGCCCGAGATGGAGGTCTTCCTTGCAGGATATGGTCATATCGATGCCAGAAGATGGCCGGGAAAGCCTGGCTGGTTAACAAAGACAGGCCTTCAGCGGCTGGGCGTAACTCCGGCTCCGCATCCCCTTGGCAGCCGCTCAGAGGCCACTGCAGTGTGGCCAGCCAGCAAAACTAGGAAATAAGGACCTCCTTTATTTACTCAGGCTGCTGAATCATGGGCATTCCTGTCTGCTTGGAGAAAAGTCAGGCGGCTCTCCTTTCCACGGAAAGTCTCGGGAGTGCTGGAGACTTTCATCTCCAAGTGTTCACACACTCGTTTTAATGTGCTTTATGGAAATGGTGAAACTCAGCAAGTGCGGTCACTGTAGAAAAACATCTGCACCAACTATGCTCGCACATTTGCATCTTTAAATAGCCTTTTAGGCTTCAGAGCGGGCTCCCAGCAAACGTTTCCCCCAAGTGTAAGATCGTGCCGTGGCTCTCTGCGAGTCAAGGAGCAYGACAAGGCGACTGGTTCCACAGTCTAAGATCTACCGTGGACACTCAGCAGGACCTCATACCGTAATGCGCCACAGAGCTGCCAGACTGCAGACAGACAGAACGTGACAAAGGGAAAAAGTTCTAGTTGATTCTGAATCTGGACGTGAAAGAGTCCACCATGGCTTTCCCATGAATTAGAAAATGCAATTACACTTCTTTAGGCTTTTTTTTTTTTTTTTTTTAAACTGGTCATCGAAGCATTCCTTTGCAGTGCTTAAGTTAACAGGGAGAGGTGGTTCTGGAAGAATCGGTGGGCCTCAGAGGTGGATCTGCAGACAGTCCACGGAGGGAGGCGTGAGTGGACAGGATGCCATCAGCTCGTGGGCCAAGCCCTAGGCGGCTTAGCTCCTAGCGTCTTCCTGTGCCTGCACGTGTATGGCCCTGGCCAGGGAACCTTGTGCCATCTTGTTTTCAAAGCAGAAATCAACCTTTTGGAAAACAGGCCTTCATTGTCATATTCATTCATTCATTCATTCATTCACCCANGGACCAGGGGGAGGGAGGGAGAAGGAGGAGGAGGGAGGGAGAAGGAGGAGGGGGGAGAGGGGGAAAGGAGGAGGAGGAGGAGAAGGAGGAGGAGAAGGAGGAGAAAGAGAAGGAGGAGAAAAAAGGGAAGGAGACAAGGAGCACAATTAACCCTAACATATATTTTCTTTGCTATTAGGGCTCTTTGATGTTATCTCCTGTGGAGTGGCCATGCTCCAGCACACAGCTGCGGAAGAGTAGAAAGTGAAAAGAACATAAAGTATTATAGCCCCAGGGGCTATGATATAAGAAATGAAATGTTTTCTACAATTTTCTCAGATCCTCGCTCTGACCAGGTTTATTTATCTAGAACTCAAGGCCCACACCGTACACTCCGGGACATCCCCACTGCTCCAGCCAGCTCTCACAGGCAGACCTGCAATTGAGAAACATTCAGGGGTGACTCAGGCTGCCCAACCTCTCCTCTCTGTGTACGAATGAAAGAAAAGTTGACCAGGAATGTCTTGCCTCTGAGACCCTCTTTCCTTCCCTTAGAAGTTTGCACAGAGCCTGTGCATACTCTTGAAGGAACTGGGCTGTTCTTTCCTTCTGCATCTGCAGGTCCAGTCAGAATGGGCATTTTACCATTCTTAATTGTTGTTTTTGTTTGTTTATTTGTTTTTGAAACAGTGTCTTACTATGTAGCCTTGGCTGTTCTGAACTCACTTATGTAGACCAGGCTGGCCTTGAACTCAGAGAGACCTATCTGCATCTGACATCCAAGTGCTGGGATTAAAGGAATGTACTACTATGCCCTATTCCATCTGCACTTTTAAAAAGGTGCATTTTAAGTTTTTCTTATGTGTATGTAGCTGTATGCACATAGGGAAGGCCAGAAGAGGCCACTAGATCCCCTGAAACTGGAGTTATAGGTGATTATGAGCCATCATGTGGGCTCTGGGAACTAAATTTGGGTCCTCTGCAAAAGCAACAAACAGAACACGGAAAGTGCTCTCAACCGCTGAGCCATCTCTGCAAGGCCTCATCCTGTGATTTTGCTATGGAGTATCTAGCCCTATTCCTAAGCATCTTTAGAGTGAACATGACAAGTACAGCAAAGTCCAAAGCTAAAGCTTTTTGCCAAAAGAGAGGCCAACTTGCAGCCTGTGCAGGGTTGGGAGACCCAAACCACTGGTGCTAGATGAACTCATTTGATTTAGTGGCTGCGACAGTCTGAGCTTTTAAGCGGTTTCCTAACAGAATGTACCAGCTCTTGGGAAAGTCGGCCTGCCCGTAATTTGCTACTAATTGTAGTTTCAAATGAGCTACTCTRGGCACGGCAGAGAGCGAGACATAAATCCAAGCATCTGCTTTCARGATGTCCTTAGCTTAAGGTGAACGTCAGAATCCTTACTTCCCAGGCTTCTGGAGGGCGAATGAGTTCTCTGCYGTTTGTGTAGACAGCTCTACTTCCCAAATTTAAGTAAGCGCCCAAGATATTGGAAAAGAAAAGAATGTTTCCTGGTGGCATTTGAAACTGAAAAAGCCAGAGAGGCTAATTCTATAGTGTACTTCCGATGTGCTTTCCTGGGCAGTTCATCCTCTGCGACCTTTAATCTTCCTCCGCCCTGCAGGCCATGGTCACAGATTGTTGGTCTATGGACCACTTTCAGTTCACTAGACCCTGACCTGCTGAGTCAGAATTTAGGGGTAGCGTGAGAAGATGAGAGAATTTCACATTTAAAATATTATCCCAAAGGCTTGTTAGTTGGGTCTGTTGGTTGTATGTGGTACTGATGGCTAAGTGATCCCTGGGCTTGGGGTGTAGCTGAGTAAATATGCTTACTCAGCACAGACAATCCCCTGAATTCCATTGGTGACGCTGGAAGAAACAAAATGCCCCCCAAAAGATTTAAATTATACTCAAGTTTGAAAACCTCTGCCTTGTAGAAAGTAAGTTTGTTGTCAAGGGAGATTTCTTTTTCTTTGTTCCTCTTCGGGTTTTGAGACAGGGTTTCTCTGTGTAGCCTGGGCTGGCCTGGAACTCACTCTGTAGAGCAGGCTTAAACTCATAGACATCCTCCTGCCTCTACCTTAAAGGCATGTGCTACCTACCCCCACTTGGCTTCAAGGGGGATTCCCAAATAGAATCTTCAGTGTTGGTTTGAGTGACATGGAAATCGTGGAGTTGGAGAAACGAGGATGAGTTCCCATGTCATCCTCCAGGCGCCAAGCGACCGCTGACTTTCCTTGCTCTCTTGGTCACCTCAGCCCCGGGTTGGCCAGGCTGGTTCCAGACGCAGATTCAAGATCATGAAAGACATTTCAGGGCTCTTCCTATTTTCACCTTTATCTTCTCTCACACACACCCCACTATATTTACCCAGTAGCTGTTCCTCACGTCAGCCAGGCCATGCCGGCCTATTTATGAAGACCCACGTCCCTACAGAAAGCATTACCTCTGCACATTGACATCTCCCAGTCTTATCTGCTGAAGCGCTGACTCCCACAGAGCCCTTTGCTAGCCCCTTCTCTGAATCTGTGTTTTGTTTAGAATTAAGGATCCACATATCAAAATTCACATTTAATTTATAGAATGCCCATCTTACCAGTTGCATCTTTAAGTCCTCTTGCCAAAGAGATTACCAGGCATTTCCAAAACCTCCTTCAGTGGTCAGCACTGAGCACAGTCACGGACTGATAGGACAGTTTCCCACCAGCCCAAAGGATTGTAGATTCCTTTCAGCAGTCTGGAGAGCTGGCACCAGCCACGGAGAGTCAGCAGTGTTACATAAGAATGAGAATCACACCAGAGGCAGGAGACACGGCTCAGAGGTTTAGAGCATGTGCTGCTCTTCTAGAGAAATGGAGCGCAGGTCCGGCATCCCTAACTAACCACTTGTAACTTCAGTTCCTGGGGATCTGCACCTTCTTCTTCTAGCCTCTATAGGACCCTGCATTAATGTGTACATACACACAAATGGACACACACATATATGTATAACTTAAAGAATTGCTTTAAAAAGAATTAAGTGAAAAGAATGCACAAGTTGCTTATTAAGCGCCAACTGTATACCTCTCACTGGGCAAGTTGCTAAGAGTATGGTTCTGGTTTGTTTTCTATTGCTATGATAAAACACCAAGATGAAACAAAAACAAACAAACAAACAAATCAGCTTAAGGAGGATAGGGTTTATTTGAGCTTACAAGTCCAGGTGACAGCCCCTTACTGAGGGAAGCCATGACAGGAATTCAAGGCAGGAAACTAGCTAGGTGCAGGCATTGAATGAGAGCACGGAGGAACGCTGCTTCCTCGTGTGTTCYCCATACCTTACTCAGCCCGCTTTCTTACATCTCCCAGAACCACCCGCCCAAGCATGCCACTGCTCCCAGGGTTCTGGTCCCTCCTGTATYAATCATCAATCAAGAAAATGCTCCCACAGACTTCCTCATAGGCGACCCTGATGAGGCGTTTCCTCAACTGAAGTTCTTCCCAGATGACTCTGGCTTGTATCAATTTGATAAAACAAAGGGATCACAGTGAGAATGAGTAAACTTCTCTCTCTCTAAGATCTCAGAAGTCCTCACACCCCTCCTGGAAACTGACAATCCTTCCTCGTGATCATAAAAATTAATAGAAGAGTATAGATTATGCATGATAGGATAAAATTGTTAGGGTGGGGTACTGTTATCAGGTCATGCCAAGATGGACCCTTGAGAAATCACACCATGCAACAGATCTAGTTTAAGAAGTTTACTGGCGGAGGGGAAGGACAACAGAGAGGGCAGAGAGGTGGGGTGCAGAAAGAGAGTCATGGAGACCTCAAAGATAGATATCTGGGGTATTTAGGGGCCCTTTTCTGTGCAGTACACACCGCGTACATCTGGCAGGCAGTAGGTGATGATATCAGCTGCTGCTGGGTCCCTGAGAGCAGGCCAGTGGGCGTGCCCGTTTAGTAGCAAATCAGACCTATCAAACACAAATAGGACCTCCCCTTGCTCCTGGGATATGAAGGAAGGGAATACTGTGGGGCTGAAACAGACTCTGATGTCAGGTTTAACACTGTGCAAAACTCCCCCRTACACACTTCCCTGCTATAGAAATGGAAGTCACAGGCCTGTCCCAAGTATGGAAGAGCTCGAGTCCATGTGGGTGAATTATGGAAACGAGGTGATCAACCTGGTTTATTCCGAATTGATGAAATCCCTAGAATYCCCCTTGGACCGCCTGGTTATAAAATGGGTTTGATAACAGAGTCCCGCTAGACTCACACTGTGAAGATGAAGGAATGTAATATTTGCAACTGCTGGGAAGAAGTTAAAATCCACTATCCAGTCTGCAGAGATTTAACCCTAAATGCTTTGCTAACCAATTCCAGAGCAATTGTGAAGAGATTGTGTGTGTGTGTGTGTGTGTGTGTGTGTGTGTGTGTGTGTTGTAAACAAGAAAACATTTGTTACTGTCCCAATGGACTCTTAATAAAACTTGGCTGCACAGTTTAGCTGCTCTCTTGTGCCTTTCTGTGAATTGCAACAAAGGGACATTTTAGGGGCTCCAGAACAATCCTCTTAGGGAAATCTGACTGCCTATCACACAGCCCGGGGTACTGCTTGTCTGAATAGCTTTGTCTGTAATAGGCAAATTTAATGACAAGGYAGCTACCCTGAGAACTCAGTGGGTAGAAAAAGCAATAGCATATGGAGATGGAGAGGTGTTTTTGTTGTTTTTCTTTCCTGTAACTTGCACAGAGTGTGATATGTGCTTCTCAGGAGTGCGTAGGAAGGTACAGAAGAGGCGAGGGGAAGACACCGAAGGCGCCGGCCACTCAGGATAGCTCTGCTCAGTCAGATGGATTTTATCACGCAGACTTKCAAGTTGTAGACATTTCTCTTCGACTTTTAAAACTTGAGATTCTGAATCGCACATTGTCAGACCCAGAAGATTTAAGTAGATAACACACCTGATTGTATTTAACAAAACACTTTCGCTGAGATCTGCAAATGCCTCTGTGTTAGCTGTATTTTTCTTCTAATAGTCATTTAATAACTAAGGCATCTAAGNATGCGACATCTTATCTCCTGCCCTGGGTTATCTGGAGTGGGAAGTGGTTGTTAGAGGGAAAATGGGTCACTTTTTTTTAAATTAGGCTGTAATAAAACGAAAAAGAAAAATATTGCTCCCAAGTTCTCTTCTCTGGAATTTATCTTAAGACTGTTTTAATTTGTGTACCACAGTTCCCTGACTCTCCTGTAGTTTTGGGGGACCACCCTTTCCCCCATAACCTGACTGTTAATGCCTTTAAGTGCTCCTTCCAGAACCATTTGGCATATTACAGAGTTTTAAAGCATCTGTGAACGCTTTAAAAATTTTTAGAAAAAAAAGTTAGAAAAAAATATTTCTAAAGTTCACATTTCAGACTATTCATTTTCAGTCAGTTAAATACATTTTATGTTATACAAGTGAATTTAATATGGAGCTGTTGTTTTCAAAAGGAGACAAAGCAAGCACACGTGCGCACGCGCGCGCGCGCGCGCGCGCGCGCACACACACACACACACACACACACACGCACGCACAAATTAAATATTATTAAAGCTGCAGTTTTCCACAGCCTTGGACATTCCAATCAAGAATGAAAGGAAGCAGTTGTTCAGGAATGCAACATTATTTAACATGACCTCATTCTTTAGGAATTTAAGTCATTGCTGTAAAAATGCATTGCGTGATTTGTCTAGGTGGCTTCAATAATGATATAAAAGTTGTTACCATGATGGCACTGGAAGAAACACAGCACCCTTGTCACCTGTCTGCTAAGCACACATTTCAAACCAACATTCTTCCTCGGTGTTGCATAGCCATAGGCATTTGTGTGTAGTGGGAGTGTTTCCCTCAGGATTCCCTGCTTATGTCGAGGCAGTTGTGGTAGCTAATGAATGGGGGTGSGAGGGAAGGCCTGTGAACCCAATTCAATAAGGAAGTCCAAGCCCACTGTAGTAGACTGCAGGCAGGAATAAAGAATCAAATGAAGAACCACGACAAACCTAGAAATCCACTTTGGTCTTCTGTTTTAAACAATTGCTCAACACTTGCAAAAATAATCTACTAAATTAACTTATTATGGTGTGAAATAATGCCACCGCTGTATCGCTCATGTTTTAAAGGGAAGAAAGGTAATTTTAAAATTATATACTTAGCTTCGGAATTACATAGTAACRTACTTGTTCCAAGGTTACCTATCTTTAAAGACCCAAGATTATATCCTGTGTATGATAATTTAATGCTTGGAATATAGCATGAATTTATGGTCCATTAATTTTTAGATATTGCCAGCTATTCGTGTTTTGTTTTTTTGCTGCCTGTATACACTACTGTGAATACTTCAGGCACTGTAGATTTCCGCTGGGCCACTCTTTAGAATGCATATTCCAGGGGTTCTATTAAAGAAAAGAAACTAGGAAAATGTGTTTATAGTAAATATGTGGACATTTGCAAGGGAACGGGTGGGGGACAAATGCCACCCTTCTCAGTCTCTCTGTTTATGTGAGTAGCTTTTCTTCCAACAGTGATAAGGTGCCCCAGAAACGGTCACTAATCTTTGTAACACCCTGGAGGGTAAGTGGTGAGAATTATTATCTTTATATGGCGGGTGAAATCCTTAGGTAGGGGCAGATTAAATGACTTGGCCAGGTCACTCTCCAAGTCAGTTATGAAGCTGRAAATAAAACTCCAGACTCCCGATTCTCCCTTCTTGTCACTCATGGCAGCTGGCCCACAGATACTGGCCTGTCTGTGTCCTTCACTGCCGAACACTTCAAAAGGAGCCAGTGGTTTAGAGCCCATCCGTCTTCAGGAGCCTGGCTGTGTGCCATTTGCACATTGTGATACTGAGCCTGTGGCGAGATGTTCTGAGGGTACTCTGGTCATTCTGAAGGGACTCATCTATTAGAGAGAGACAGGGAAGCTCTCACCAACCTGGTCCCGGGAAGAGCTAGATGGCACACAAGCTAGTTGCTTGCCTTAATTCCTATGAGTTCTTAGATGTGTGTAATTTCTTCAACGTGGGCTGGGGTGGGGTGGGGCGGGGCAGAGTAGAGTATGTGTGGAGTGTGTAGGTATGTGTGGCGAGGCAGGGGTGGGTATGTGGTGTGGGCCTGCACGAGTGTGGAGGCCTGAGGTTGACCTTGACTCTTCTTCAGTTGCTGTCTGCCTCCTTTTCTGGAAAACAAAACAATCTCTCACTGAACCTGGACTACATGGATTTGGTTCACTGGCTGGCATCAAGCTCAGGAATCCTTCCNGCTATAAGTAAAAATTGACTCCCCGAGGTAAGTGGACTCTCCTCTTTGCAATTTACCCAAGCGCTGGGAGGTGACTTACAACTCCCAGCCTTCGCCCGCATGCGAGCTAAAAAGTGCTTCTTTTAGCAGCTCTTGCCAGATAAATTATGACTTCAAAGCAGCGATGTCTCCATTCAGAAAAAAAAAAAAAGAAAAAGAAAAAGAAAACGGGTCGCTGACAAGAGCTCGAGGGTCTAAAGAAACTATAACAAGCCAAGAAATATGGCAACAAGAAAAATGAGTCCTTAGCCTGGGTTCCACCTCCCCTCATCCATTTCACGCCGTATTACGGGGAACCTCATTCTGCCCTGTCACAGATGGAGGGCACCTGCAAGAACAGATTCAATTGCACACACGGGGCCTGGTCCACGCGGAATGCCACTGAGTGAAGGAGCCCTATACTTTTGTGAAGACTTATCCCCCTCACGATGTGACCCAAATGGGCCCAGGCCCTCCGTGGTAGTTGGCCAAGAAATCAAAGCTTCAGCTGGGGCTGGGAATCTGGGCCCAAACCCGTCAGCCTACCGGCACTTCTATCTCTGCCCAAAGTAGGGTTTCTGTGGGCAGTAGGGTTTCTGTGAACTAAAGAGTGGGCGTAGTTTTGCAGTATAGTGCTGAAGTGGACAGGAAAAGCAAGTGCTTACAAACTGAGGGAGAGAGATGCTCCAGAGGCAGAGGGATGCATCAACCCCTGCCAGCATCAGTGATCCAGATACAGGGGTGGCCACATAGAGAGAGCCCGAAGATGGCAAGGGATGAACGCCACTATGCACATAGAGGAGGCAACCGGTACGACCCACCCTCTAGCCCCGTGGGGAGGAACTTGTTAGAGACTGCCGATCCTCTGTTGGGCAGAAGCTGCAGCTGTTAGCCTGGCAGAGAGAGGCTGGAAGCAGCCTGCCTCACGMGGCATTCTGGGCCGTGTCTCGGTGGTGTGGAGGCCAGCGCTGCAGCTAGCTGAGRCCGGAGCACAGCTGAGCCTCTGRCCACTTRGCTGCTGTCCTGATATCTTCTCTAGCTTTTGCTCTCYGTTCTCTCCAAACCGGCAACAGTCTGAACTTTTCCTCCCCAAACTCTAATCCCGAAGGAAGCAACTAGCGTGTAGGACTGGGGACCAGGGGGAGGGGTGGAGGAGCTGTAGCTCAARACTTCTTGTGAGTCCTACCCGCTGGCTTCGAGCAGTCAGCGTTGGCTCCAGAGCATACCCTGCGTCAGGCTCTCTAGGTGATGCTCGCACTGGCTCTATGGGGACTCTATTTTGTTCCTACTTTTGAGAGGAGAGAGATAATAAGTTTCAAAGTGGGTGTGACTTACCCAAAGGCCAGCACTAAGTAGTGGAAGCTAGACCCATGCCCTTAGGGCAAGTCTTCGCTCCTTGGCAGTATCAATGGCTACACCAGTAGGAAGTCATCTGGTACTGTCCCCACACTACACAGCCACTGGGGCAAGGGGAGCGTCATCTTCTTCTGGGACAAAATAAGGTATCGGACGAAATCAGTGCTCCAGCCCTTCCTGGCGTCTAGATGGAGGCACAAAACCATTGGCACAGCCCCAGGAACCCCCTATGTGGGGAGGAGAGTGGAGCCAGCTGGAAGCCCAAAGCGGGAAAAGGTSGGACGCGTGAATACAGCTGGGTTGAAAATGAAAGCCACAGGTAAGTGCTTTCCTTTYTGGTAATAGATATGGYATCAGAATWCAAGTAACCAAGAGATGGCTGGGGAGATRGCTTAGTGGGTAAAGGACTTGCTGCCAAACATGATGACCTGAGTTGAATTCCTAAGACCCTCATAGCAGAAGGAGAGAATGGACTTTTGCAAGATGTCCTCTGGTCTCTGTGCATGCTCTCCGTGGCACAGACACACACATTCTCTCTCTCCCTGTCTCTGTCTCTGTCTCTTCCCCACCTTTGTGTGTGTGTGTATGTGTGTGTGTGTGTGTGTGTGTGTGTAGATAGATAGATAACAGAACTGACACTATGAAAAATAAATAAAGAAATCAAATCAAAGACAGAGGGAAAGGCAT
>BDUI01001294.1:3979-14096 GCA_002335545.1 Apodemus speciosus
GACATTATCTCAACCCTTTAAAGTTTGTTGATACTTTCCTTTTGGTTTAGCACATGACCATTTTCAATTGATATTGACTACATAATATGAAGAAAGTGGTACACTGTATTAGTTGGGTCTGCAGGGTCATAATGTTTACGTTGGGCCATCTATTTGTATGTGGTTTGAATTACCTATAACGTGGTTACTCTTCTGCCTGTTAGATCCATCACTTATTCCAAGAGTTGAATTGCAATCTAATGAGATGATAGACATTTCTGACTGTTATTAATACTACAATATTTTGCTTTATGTTTGAGGCTGTTATTCAGTCTATCCGATGTGTAATTATAATTAATTCCCATTAAATCAGTACAATTATCATTCTGAAATATGTCTATCTCTAGCCAGGATTTTTTCCTTACATTCCTCCTTGTGCCAGCAGAGCCGCATGGGGCTTTCTTTGGGTTTGTATTTGGTTCACGCCTCCCCTGCTTTTAACTCCAGATCCTCCTATTTCTTTACATAAAAAATTCTGTCTTGGATGGCGTGAGTAGGTATTAAATTTTCCCTTCAATCGGCTTTGTCTAGCATTTAATCTATTTACAGTAATTTCAGCATTACATTTCACTTGGATGTCTCTTATGTTTATTTCTATTTGTGTCTCCCATTTTAACCTTACATTTTCTTTCTTATTTTCTTCCCCTTGAATTAGTCATTYRTTCTGAATAGTCAGTGCCCTCTCCTCTGCCATTGCAGTGCTTGCTTTTACATTACATATGMTATTACATATGCTTTGCTATTTTTAGGTGTTTACCCAGGAAAGTCCATAATATAGTACATCACAAAACTAGTAAAARTATAAATAAAATTCCAATTTCWTTATTACTTAGAGAGTGCAATGAGCAAGTAATACTGCCTATTGTTCCTTATGTTACTGCYGTAAAGTGTTACTATTGTTTTGTGCAGTGATATTTTTCACAGACTTAACCCTTGGTTGTCTTTCTACCATATTTAATTYCTCCATAAAGMCCATGTTTTCTTGTATGCCAACCATCCTTCTACCCAAGAAATGCCTCTTAGTGTCTCCATTAGTATGGYAAGGTTRCTAACAAATTCTCTGGGTTTACCCTTTGAGAAMTTATTTGATTTTGTTATCAAAGTTTGTCTTGTCATGTGCAGATCCCTGGCARTTTCAGTTCTGTCCATTTGAGGGTGTTCTTCCATTGCCTTCCAGKTTTCATTCCTTTATTCAAAGAGCTAGCTGTCATTTTACTGTTGCTTTATTGAATTTAATGAACATTTATGCATATTAGGTGTTTCCTCTCCACTTTTGACAGTAAGTAATATTACTATGGTCTGTCTGTCTGTCTGTCTGTCTGTCTGTCTGTCTGTCTGTCTGTCTCTTTCTCTCTCCCTTCCTCTCTCTGCCCCTGTCCTTCTCCCTATGTAGCCAAGACTATCCTGGAATTCACTATGTAGCTCAGGCTGTCCTCACTTCATAGCAATCCTCTTGCCTCAGCCTCCTGAGTGCTGGGATTATAGGAATGTAGTGCTGTAGCTGTCCCTGCTCTCCATTTTTCGGATTCACCTTCTGGTTTACCTATCCAGTTGTCTCCTGTTGAACTTTATCACAGTTATTGTTCTTTTTCCAGTTCTAAATGTTTGATTTAATTTTGTTTCGTAATTTCCCTCCATCCATTGAAATTACCAAAACTTACATTTCACTCTTCAAACATRTCTGTCACAGTGACTTTAAAACTCACTTAACAAACCTGACAGTTCGAGCCTTGGCTCTTGTAGCCTCTACTCCTGTGGCAATGCTTCTACTGTGAATATTTTTTCTTMGTTTCTGTTATAGAGGWGTATGTGCACAGCTGTTTGGATCCRACCTTATTCTGCTTGTGAAAGACCACAGAGACAGGTGGACTCYGGACACCRTGCTTTTTCTTTAGGAGGACCCACTCGTTCTCTTGACAGGCAGAAGGKTAGGRCACCTCATATTGATTCAGTTATGGACTGAGTAGATACAGAGGGTTCTAGAGACTCCAGTCTAATATGGACYGGGTTTTTAGGGGTTAACATCTGGGCTTCSTGGCTSTTTATCCTTTGGTGCTTTCAGCTATCATTTGTCCCTCTAGGTCCATGAGACTTTTAGGGACTGTGCTTTGCATCTTAGTGCTTTAGATCCCAATATGTATATGTAGTGATGTCTAGTTTTCKGGGTGTTTAATGGGTGAATGGTACCCAAGGGAAACCTTGCATGCTCAACTCACCATTCAGACCTCCCCATTCTCTGTGTCATCACCCCTCAACATTTTGCTATTTTCAAGTATCCTGGTGCYTTGGTTCTTTGATTCATTGTTCATCTTTTGATTTTCCTTGGTAGAGATGTTGATTGACATAAGCTTATTATCAGAAAAAACTTGACAAGAGAATCAGAACAGTAATTGATTTTGAATAAAAAGTCTCTAATGAAAATCAAAGATAGGTTTAAGAAAAATATAAATTACCTTTGACTCGTGTATTTTAAATATTGATAATAATATGAATAATTACAATCCCAACTTCTAAAACGTCTCTGTATAGTATTAGAGAATAACCATTTAATGCTATTTAACTTGAAATAAAGTGGGAAAACTTACTACAAATACATTTTGGGTTTTGCCTTGGATGAACTGAGACCTTTTATTGTTTGGATTAATGTTTAGAAGTTCGTTGATGTCATCAGAAAGGCTGTAAGGTAACATGTTACATGCTACATGTAACCTTCATGTTACGTTTCCCAGTCATTTTAAAAATCAGCTTTACAGGAATGAGTGGATTGGTGAGCAGGGGAAAGAGGGATGGGTTAGGGAATTTTCGGGGGGAAGAAGCAGGAAAGGGGACAATATTTGAAATGTAAATAAAGAATATATCTAATAAAAAATAAAAATAAAAAACAGCTTTACACAGCTAACTATGTAAATAGCATTTTATTGTATCCCCATGGAAAATTTAGGAACTGTATTTTTGGATCTTAAGTATACCCCAGTTAATGTCAAAAGGAAACTGTTGTGATTTGTCTATTACTCTGTTAATGAAGATGTTAAACAAACATGCAGGGCTTTGCTTGATGTGGTATAGAAAATTTGGACAGTAGAGGGTGCAATTGGACCTTTAGTTCTTTATTTTGGCTTCAGAAATTAGTAACTTAATGGCTAACAAAAATGTGAAGAATGTACTGCTTGTTATATATTGTTTATGGAAGGAAATGCACTTATAAAAATGAATTGTGCAAATAAATGTACATTTAAAAAATCCTGTAATGCTTTAATTTTGTACTTATAAAAATGGCRTGTCTTAACAAGGATACAAAAATAATTAGAAATGCATAAAGAATGTATTTTCTGTATAGGAAAGAATCAGTACTATAGAACCATAAGATTATTTCATAGCAACTAACTACTACCATTCATGTGTATTTTCCCCCTTTTCACAAGTTACTTTTAGGAGGAATATGCACCTTGAGAGCTGCTTCAGTCAAAAGCTCCCCCAGGTAAAGGATATGACACCAAGATAGTCTTATATCCAACTGTGTATTACCACTCAAGCTTTCTCAATAAATCAGGAATTTTTTCCACTTCAAGTCAAATATTGAAATATCTACTTAGACATTAAGGCAAATATACACATTTGTATTATAAATTTTATTTATAGCAACATGTGGGATTCAAATGCTAAAGCCTTTAAAGCTTGTACCCAAGTTTGTCTCTTATAGACAAGATTCTTGTTTTTCTCACAGGAAAAGCTTACACTTAATTAATTTTTTTTTTTTAATGACTGAAAGTCACTCCCCCCATAAAACCTATTTCCAAGTATAATACGTTTAAAGGATTTTATCAGCCTTTTCTTTACTTTTAAAAATGAACAGAAAACTTTTAACCTAAGAAATGTTGCTTGTTTAACATCAGCAAACAYGTAATTGTTCTTTGACTAAATCGAATGGCTCTTTARTACAGTATTATAGCTTTAATGTTACCACCAACACTGAAAAGTATTAATGCTCATTTGATTATGGTATTAAGACAACTATTAGATTGGAAGGAATGAATCTGATTTATACAGAGAAAAATCATAAGTTAAGAAGCAGAGAAAGACCACAATTTGAGATGGCACATGTCATGCTGAAAAAGTGGGAAAAGGAAATGTAGATTCTTTTCTTTTTTATTGAAAATATACGTTCTGACCACAGATTCCCCTCCACATACYCCTCCCAGCTCCGCCTCTCCTATCCCCATATTTTATAAACAAATGGGCAATGACAAATTCTTGAAGAGATACATTTGCTTCTTGTGCATAAATTTGTCTTGAATCTTTCTTCATTCTGCACTTCCAAAGATGTTATAAATGAAGTGAATCCATGGGACACATGGATTGGTTACTGATCACTGAGGTAACTTGTCTCTTAACTGGAAGTCTCTGCTTCTAAGATGGTATCATATGATGCAGTACGTTTTGGAAAGAAGTACATAGCAAGAAAGACTACTCCAAAACAGCTGAGCCTTAGACAGCCTTTGGAAGGAGAAGATGGAACTGTRGAAGAACCATAGTTGGTATTGCTCAATGTCTATGCTATGCAGGTATCAGTAGACCACGAAGGCAGCATGTCATTAGCTATAAGAAGAAATATGAGATACTAATGTTCAACTAGAGTAGAGAGTTGATTGCCTTCCTATAATCTGAATTAGGTACATCACTTTCTAGGGAAATTTCAAGGTGGAAGTAAAATCCAGAGCTCTGCTGGCATCCTAAGCAAAWAGTTCTGTTGTTCAACAAGTGATGTCTAAACTTTTAATTCTGAAAAAAAGAAATATGCTATTAAACTAAGACCCTAATATTTTGCATTCATACAGAAAGGCTTAAACTAAGCTTTTGGTATACATTATTTATCATACATTTCACCATTCAACAGAAGCTGTTCCTCTTTATTCAGCTTTCTTGATAGATGACATTACTTTCATTCATTTATTCCTCTTTCTTTTCTCAGTGCAATTGACAAATACAGAGTTAGGATTTTCTCATGCTAGATGTTGGCAAACAAAATAGGTAGATATCCTTGTTTTCAGGAATTTGCAATCTAATGAGAAGTTACTTATTTAATAGGAGGAGATACTTATTTAACAAATATCTGTATTGTTACATATTCATAAATGATGGTGAGTGCAACTGCAGGGGACAATATCATGGAATGGCTCAGGAGGGTTATGCGAAAGAGCCTCAAGAGGGAGAACAGAAGAATGGAATTGTCAAGTTACTGACAAAAGATGGCAGGTGACAACCGAGACTGGATTTGAAGGGAAAAGAGGTAGGAAAGAAGTTTCTCAAGAAGGAAAAGAATCACCATAAAAAATTCCACAGAATTGTTAAGATGAAGTTGCTTGGTKTTTAGACATTTGAAGATTAARAGGGTCAGTATAAGKATTATATAATTAACTATTAACCATTTAGTTATTCATTCTATTCTCAACACAGAGTCATTTTAAAGAGATGGAATCTGATGATGCTTCAGTGGCAGTAAGAGTAATATGCTCCTGTTTTTCTCTAGTGACATTAGCTCTGGTTATCTAYTGGGTAAATTGTGGATGTAGGAGGAGATGCTGCTACCTGGAAGTAGTGTTGGTGGGACCAGGACTTGATGCTCTGATCCCAGATACTAAGATATGCACAGAGAATCCATGAGAAATCTCACAATCAGGAGAGATGCTTAGAGCTTGTGGTCTGGCTTTCCTTTAGACGTTTGAATATAATGAAAACTAAGGGGTCCAAWAAACTTTGAAAACTATTTTAATTTTACAGACTTTATTATTGGAAAGCGTACTCATACAGACTTTATTAGAGGAAAACCTAGTCATAAATAAAAACATTGCACAGCTAAATTAACAAGACCCAAGTTTATACAACCCAAGAACTTTTTTACAGTTACACCCGGCACAGAGGGGGAATGGAAGCTACTAAGTTTCATGTTAGATCTGAAATACATTTTCACTGTCTTCAGTTTGGTGTATCACTTTGAATATCATTTTCATATATTTAAAATTATTATTCTTTAAAAAAAATGTCAGTGATCCACAAATCGTCATATGATTGCAGGGACTCAAACAAGTCACAACATTTGAGTTCTAGGAGTAGGGTGCTACAGTCCATTTCCTGTAAGTTTGAAAAAAAAACTCATTTCACCTTCTTTAAGCCTTTACGTATCTATGAGGGTTTCTACCTCACTTCAGAACACATTGTTCCTAGAAAAGAGACACAGGAACCTTTAGATTCAGAATAGGCTTAAAAGCACTAGAACTGGGCAGATATYAACCCTCTGTGCTCTTTCGTCTACTTCCCTGGGACGATCCCTGAGAAGTCACTTGCCGTGTTCAGCCTGGGCCWCTCCCACTCCATTAGGCCAGCCCTCATGGTCATGTGTTCATCCTCCATGCCACCCCATGGTGTCCTCTTCCTTATTACTCCTTCTTTTCCTGGTGCCTACTTCAGACCCCACACCCGGAACTGAAGCTCTGCCTTCCTCTCTTCTGCCTAGGTACAGGCTGTCATAAAGTTTACTAACCAATCACGGATAACTTGGTTTGCACAACAAAAGTTGGTGTCCATGGGAATTCTCTCATCTTGGGGCAACCAGAGTTTGGGATACAGTATTTATTATCTGAATCCATAGCAGTGCCAGACCAACCCCTACATGGATGGCTACTACCTTTAAATATCTTTGCCCAGGAGGRTGAAGTATAAATAATTTGTGTTCATCTGCCTCCTTTGTCAACAGAGAGGGTCTATTTTTTTAATTCCACGTGTGGTGAGTGTGCCTGCCAAGTACAGTCCAGGACACAGGTTGGACATATCCTGCATCTTTTATCATCATATGGAACCACAGAAAGTTCTCTGGTTTAGAGAACTAAGTAGATATCCCAAAGGATTTTAAACTATATTTTATTTTCTATCACAGATTGAAGTGCTCTAAATTGACCCCAACAACTTTCAGTTACTGAGAGACATAAGGTAGGATTTTCATGTGAACCATATCAAACTTCTGTGTGTGGTAACGTCAGAAAGGCCAAGTAAAAGATCAGTATCACTTTACAAACACTGCAGACTACAAATAATCCCATGACTTCACAAATGGAATTGTAAGAAATTAAAAGGCTTCYGAGCAGCCAAGCACTCAGTCACAGAGTGAAGAGAACATACACAGAATAGGAAAAAATCACTAGACACTAAACACTAGACACTAAACCAGTGAATATCTAGGACATATGGAGAACTACAAAAACATTCTCACACCAAAACCCAGTCGATAAATAACGCTTGTGAGCAGACAAATAAATCACAAAAGAAGAAATATAAATGTACTTAAAAATCATCAACACCCTTAGGCATCAGAAAGATGCAAATCAAACTGTCTGAAGATTCTTTTTTATGCCAGTCAGAAAGGCTACTATAGAACAAAGCAAATAACAAGGAATACTGGCATCTGGAGGAAAAGTGTTAGGTAGTCCCTGTTGATGGGGGTGTAAATGTGTGCAATCACTGGGAAAATAACTATGGATGGTTCTCAAAAGAAAAAAACCCCAAATCCTCAGAATATAACTACCACATGGCCCAGCTATACCACCAACTCAGTATATACCCAACGTATTCTAAATCTTCATAGCATACAGACACTTGAACATCCATGTGTATAGGTGTATCTTCAAGATAGCCAGGGAATGGAACCRACTTAGATAATAGCCCATTAACAGACAAGGTAAAGGAAGAATGGAATTTCATTAACAGAGTGGATAAGCAAATGCAGTACATATACATAATTGAATTTTATGTAGCAAAAACTTATATCATGACATCTGTAGAAAAATAGAACTATAAATTGCTGTGTAAAGTAAAATAGTGCACACTAAGAAAGACAAATACTAGATGATTTTTCATATGTGGAACCTACACTTTAATATATNACACTGTCACTCTGCCCTGGAGCCTCCAGCCTTTGGCCCCTGGTTTTGTGACTAGACGTGTGTGTGTGTGTGTGTGTGTGTGTGTGTGTGTGTGTGTGTGTGTGTGTGTGTGTGTGTATGAATGTGTTGCCTGTGTGTGGTCTTGAAAGTCAGTACATGCAATCATAGAGTGAATACAGAATACTGTTAAATCAGGCATTGGCCTGCCTTCTGTGCAGTTCCTCCTGCTGCCCACAGAGGCAGGTTATTATCAGTGGAGAGTTGAAGATACACACAGTTCTCCAAAGTCTYTAAGTTCTTTACTTTCCTAGCAAGCAGTGCTTACTTTTATCATTCCACAAGTCAAATGTTTTGAAGTGTTGTTTGTTGTTGGTGTTTCCACTTAAAACAGGCGGGCCGGCTACCCTGATGTGTTCCTAAGGAAGATTGAATTTTGCCTGTTTTACGCTCTGTATGGAAAACTTGGATGACTTTTCCACATTAACTCCCTAAGTCTGATCTTTGAGGGAAACAGTCTTATATAATGAAGTGATTCAAGGCAGACACTGAATATACTACCAAAATATATAAGAATGCAAAAGTCTTGATTTGATATTTATTCGTTGGGCACATTGAAGCTACCTGTTTGGGGCATTCTCTGTGTGGGAGGGGTCGGATACATGTGCCTGTGTATATGGGTGAGTGCACATTTGGGTGTGGGTGCATGTGCTTGCACGTGGAGGCTAGAATTTGCGGAGTATCTTCCTCTATTGAGGAGGCTCTYAACCTTCCTAATAGTGCGACCCTTTAATACAGTTCCTCATGACCCCCAACCGTAAAATTATTTTTGTTGCTATTTCATAACTGTCACTTTGCTACTGTTATGAATTATAATGTAAATATCTGTATATTCTGATGGTCATAGGAGACCCCCATGGAAAGGTAGTTTGTTCCTCCCCAAGGTGCCACGGCCCACAGGTTAAGGGCTCTATTGTTCTCTACATTAATTTTTAAAGACACTGTCTCATTGAACCCAAGACTCACAGATTCAGTAAAGATTGTGCAAGACCAATTGGATAGCAAGTCTTAGGGATCCTCCTGTCCCCACTTCCCGGTACAGGGGTGACAGGCCTGCACAGCTTTGCAAGATACAGATGCAAGAGATCTACACTCCTATCTCCATGCTTGTCTCGAAAGCACTTCAATAAGTGAGCCAAGTCTCCACGCCGGGCTTTAGTAGATGTTTACACATTTGTCTCTTACATCTGAGACACTGATATTTAAAGCATTCTTCCTGTGCCAGATTAAATGTCTATGATTTGCCAAAATTAAGTTCCCAAGATTCAACCTCGACTAGAAAGGATTTACTGAATATTTTCTACATGTGTAGTGCCAGAAGGTAACTGATAATTTCATAGTTGCTTAAGATACATTGCAAATTTGTGCATTTTATGAGACATAGGCCGGGGTTTCCACCTTGTTCCAAGGGTGATGTTCTTATAAGCATCAGGGAACCTAAAAGAATCAGGGAACCTATCTTGGCTCTGAAAGGAATGACRTTCATCCCCCCYCCCCCGACCCCGCAGCTTAGTCCTTCATTTGCTTCTCAGTAGAATGATGAGTTTATGGACATCCATCTCAGGTGACTGTGTATGAAAGTCACAATGTAAGTTTCTTTAATCTGAAGTGAAGGGACACTCGCCTGCCTGTGAAGTTGARAGAGCTCAGGACTTACCTACTGAGGATGTTTTGTCTGAATCTGCTYTTCTTCCAATCATCTTTCCACAATGACATCAAATCCTCTCTTGTTTAATTCAGTCATTCTGCTTACTGATCCAGTATTAATTCGCCAGCCTATTTTGTTTCCTAGTGTTCATCTTCATTCTTTTCCTACCTTAAAAATGGTAATGGGTTCAGTAGCAAAAAAGTAGATTTTCTTTAAATGTAGACTGACCAAATATCTAGAAGGATAGGCAATTTCTACCAGCTGGGAGGGGCTATTTAAACCCAAACGAAAGCAATTTTCAAAGGGAAAATACCAACAATAGAGTTATGCTTTTCCAGGTAACATAATACTAAAGCTGTTTTCTTAAAAATTTAAATAAAAATGTTTTGTTGTTGTTGTTGGTGGTGGTGGTTTGTTTGTTTGTTTTTTTTTTTTTTTT
>BDUI01001294.1:22823-44113 GCA_002335545.1 Apodemus speciosus
AACCTTACACGATAACTACACTAACGAAGTAAGAATACCTAAGCTAGCCAAAACGCAGGCGATGAAGACTCTTGAAGAAGCCAAGTGCCTTTCTGAGTGTTCTCATGGAAAACAGCCTAGTTATACGCCATAGGCCAGCTCTGCAGATTCCTCACATATCTGGGCAGACGGATGTAGATTGGGAATGCAATCTTGTTAGTTATTGAAATTCATCTTCCCTGCTTCTGTGGGGGAGTTAAAGTCTGACCTAAGGTTATTATAATAGTTTCCAATTTAAGTTTGAACATTAATTTGACATTACAGCCTATGCAGTGAAACAGAAGTCTGTGCAAAGGCTTTATAATGTTATACTGGATCATGCTGCTAAATATCCCGTTAGGGGGTTGGTTTGGAAGTACAGTCAAGTTGCTTGCTTCTAAACTGGGACTTACAATGAAAATACTAACGAGCCTTAAATAAAGTAGGTCTAGGGACTGCCTGGGAACATGAATGGCCAGCTTCCTTACTCTACTGGGGTGCATCTCTAAGTTCCCACTATTTGTTATTTCACTCAAGAGTTGGGTTTGGGTTCCTGTTAGCAAAGGGTAGAATAAGACATGCAGTGTTTCCATTGTTGCAGTTTCCAGGTTATAAGGCATATGGGAACATTTTTTTTCCTGTCTGCCTAGCAATGGAGGGTCTCCATGGTATCCTAGCAACCATATTTGAACACTAGGCTGCTGCTCTTTCTGCTATCTCTACCATAGGTGCTGCTGCCCATCCCAAGGAGCTAGGATTGCTGCTAGCATCCCAGGCCCTTCTGACATGAACCTTCCTGGCTCTGAGAACACAAGACAATGTGGCGAACACTCACATGCCAAAAGCAGCACTTACCAGCATGCTCAACAGCTTATTATACAATCACATCTGTGGCATTTCGAATCCTAATCTGAATTGTTGAGCTAGTGTTCTTTGCCACCCCTCCTTTGACAGCTCCTCTCTCCTTCCTCACACCCAGCCTTCTGACACCACTTCTAGGCCCTCCCACCATCCTTTGTAATGATCACCTTCCTTGCTATCTCCTTAATCTTTCTTTTGAGAAGGAAAGTCTGTAAGTACAGTTTTGTTGGTAATATCGGGAAATGGTCACTCTCCCAAACTGACACATAAATATAAACAATAGCACAAAAACTGCAGGTACACAAAGCAGATGTTTAATACAAGGTAGGGGGAACAGTAGTGCACTCTCAGAATACACTTGTTTTGGAATAGTACTTTATGGTCATAGTTATTAGTATAAAAAATCAGGAGAGTAGATGGGGAGAAGACATTTCAAGATGCGGGGCAGGACAAGAGGAGCATTGTTGAAGCTATGTTCTATTTTCCAGGAGGTTTAAAAGTAGCACTATACTTTGTGGACATAATATGCCCCAACATGAGAACAAAGTTTGCAAGAAAGGCAGTCCTTTGTGACCAAAAACTGGCAAGGACCATATCTGAAAGTTTGCCTGCCCTTGGGAAGCCATACTTAGGTACTTGCCGAAAATCATGCGGATGTTTCTCTTCAGACCAATACCTATTGGATGCTTTGTATTTTTCCTTAGAAGCATCATTGAATCTAACATCAGGAAGGGGTTGGTGGTCTGTCTGCATGCTTCAGTGCAGAGGAAAGGGCAGCATGTCAGCATGTAGCTGTTCTGAAATAACAGGTCAAAGATAATACTGGCCATCCCTACCTCTGCCTACACTACCACCACCATACTAACTTTCATGAGACACTTACTCTGTGCCATATATCTTTGCTCTGCTTAACCTGTGTCATGTCCTTTCTTCTGCATGTGTGTATGTGTGTGTGTGTGTGTGTGTGTGTGTGTGTGTGTGTAAGGTAAATGCATGTATATACACATTATTGGGGGATGTGCTCACAACATGGGCATGTATGGCAGCCCGTTCTTGATGTTGTAATGTCTTCAATAATTGCTGCTTTCTTTCTTTCTTTCTTTCTTTCTTTCTTTCTTTCTTTCTTTCTTTCTTTCTTTCTTTCTTTCTTTCTTTCTCTCTCTCTCTCTCTCTTTCTTNTCTCTCTCTCTCTCTTTCTTTCTATTTATTTATATTAAAACAGCATCTATGAATGAGCCTGCTGTTTCCTGTATGAGTTAAACTTCTTCTCAATGCTAAGCCTGGATTTTAAGTGCCTGCTGGGATTCAAACTCAGGTCCGTATGTTTTCCCAGCAAGCACTTTATCCAGTGAGCCATCTCCCCCTCCTATCATGGATTGCAACAGGTCCATAGGGAACAGTCTACATTAATTCCCTTTCCCAGCCTGAGGAAGAGAACACCTAGACTCCTAGAAGGTAAGGCTCATGCTCATTGTCACACACTTAGTAAAACACCTGAACCAGAATTTGATCTGCTGGAGCCTTTCTCAGCCACCTCTGGGTTCTTACAGGGCCCCAAGGCCTGCAAGGATTAAGTGACTGTAGAACGTAAGAATAACATATAGGCTGTTTTGGGGAAAGTATCTGTTCGCCTGTAATCAAAGAGGAAGCAGCAACACCTTGGGAGAAATTAGGTAGAACTTTTTCCCAAACATGACTGCACATTAGAATCTTCTGGGGAACTTTAAAAATCTCATTGCCTAAGTTTCACCACAAGTGAATTAAAATCAGACTCTTTTCAAATGATGCCCGAGGTAGTTCCAATGTGAAGTAGAATTTGGGGAGTCACTGTGATGGGAAGATGACAGGGCATGTTGAGTTTGTAGGACAGAAAATGGAGGACCAGGGTAAATTTCCCGTCTAATGTGTTGAATGTCTCTATGGGTTAACATCTTCTTTAGCTTGCAAAAACAATGGTGGGTTTTATTTATGCATTTGTTAGATTATAAACACATAATGTCTTATTGTTTATTCTCCTAAGTAAGTGTTCCCCAAAGCCCTTTTCTTCTCAACCATGGTTGACTGTTAGAAACCTGCTGAGGGAGCTTTTAAAGGCATCTTTGCTGGGTTCCACCAGCACGATTGATTCAGTTAATCTGGGATTGGGCTTACAGAATAATTACATACGTTAGTCCAGAGCTGCTGCCCATCTTCGTGCATTGATATCCTCTTCATTAGCCCACCTGGCTCCCCATGCTGTAGATTACTCGACTTCATGTACTTTGGGAACAGATGCTGCTCTGAGTGGAATGAGGCAGCTCCAGCTGTGCTTTACCCACCACAGCTGGACTGTCCCTTTCAGTCTCATTCCGGGGTGGCCTACAACAGTCCTGGCCTCACAAAAGCATCACCTGCTCTGATCAGCAGGTATGCATGTTTCCTCTTTTCAGCCAGCCACAAGTCCAGGCCAGCCAGCCAATACACACGAGGATCAGGCATCATCCTAAGTTGGTTTTCCATTTTTTTTTTTTTGCTCTGGGCATCGGCCTTACCAGCAGGAGGGAATATTTCCTTGATTCTCAGCTGATGCTATGAAATTTGAAATTGATGAAGGTGAAACAAAGACAAGTCCCTCTTGGAAGAGCAGTGCAGGGCTTGTAGCATTTCTCAGTCTGGTATGAGATGCCTCTGCAGCCAGCTATTTTTTTCCCCTTACAGATATTTTATCCTTTTAAGGCAAACAGCTTGAGCTCCGGCTGAGAAGTACTTTCCAAGGAGGTTTCAACGAAAGCAGAGCTAGCACATCAGCCTCTCAGTCCCCTTCCCAGGCAGTTTGGTCAGAGAGAATAGATCTCGCCACTGGCCGGTGAGAGGTCTGAGGAATACCTCCAGGGAGGGCACCTTGGGGATCGAAGAAGCCCTACTCCCAGTGCTCTGAGCTCACTGCTATCCCTCTGGCTAGCTAGCTCTCCATTTCCTTCTTGCATCCAATCCCTCAAGGTACTGGTGCTGGTCTCCAATAGGAGTCTGTTCACATTTATAATTCAATCATTATCTTCTCAGGTGTGAATCCACCAATATTTCACTTTATGTAAGCAATGAAGGTAGCTAATGTAATTACAAATGCGTTTTGGTAAAAGCCATCTCCTTGTCACCAGGGCCAATGAGGAGGAGCTTCCTTCTCTCCCCCTCCTTTGCATAAAGATAACAGTACACTCTGTGGACAGGCAGCATGCTAGAGCACAGCATGCTGGGAAAAGCTGCCCGGAAGACGAGGAACAATAATTACACAAGAAAGTTCATTATATGGAAAGGAAACATTTTCATTATGAATGCTGCACTTAGTTATTAGATCCAAATGGAAAGAGACAGAGGAATAAAGAAGGGACTCCTACAATACAGCAGTGACGGAGACACATGACCAAGAACATGTGTGTGTCCACCTGTCGCATTTAGCACTTACAGGCAGGATGGAGAGAGCACAGGCTGGCGCTGGGACCCAGCAAAAGTGTCTGTGTGAGAATTCCTTGTATCCCAAAGCTGGAATACAAAGTCAGTAGAGCAGACTGACCAGTAGCCATTTCGTGCGGGCCTGTAGGGACAGCTTTCACCAGCGCCAAAAACAATGCTGCCGACGACTTCTGCCCGCTTTAAGATCACAAACCCAACTTAAGCTTTATCGTGTTTGCAGCAAGACAGATGTAATTGATTAATTTATCCATAAATGCAGTGTTTCCTAGGCCCAGCCGCAGCATAAGTAAGTAGTTTACATGATTTTTATTCTAGGATAGTAATGTTTCTAAAACAGCTACGACCAAGTTTTTGACGTTAGAACAACCAGTGTCATTTTCTCCCTTCCAGCCCATAGGTACCCCTTAGAAGCAACATTGTATTTCTTCCTTCACATTAACCAATTGCATTATCTGGAATTCAGTTTAATTTGGTTAATCGTATTGAATGTCAATGATGACAAATTTGCCACAGCTAAGTAAAAAGATACTTCTGCTGTTTATAAATCAGATGTATTATGGCAATATCAAGATTTCACCAGATCTAGAGCATGGAGTAATGAGATTGTGTGAGGGGGGAAAACATCTTGTGGATATGCAATACATCATTCTAATGGTCCGGCTTTATCAATAAATTATGCCTTTGACAGAGCTTTTAAATCTGGACTGAGGGGGAAGGGAAAAGAACACTCACAACAAGAAAGAGAAGTGGGCATTCTTAGTTTTGTCCCTCAGATTTTCTGTTATACATGGCTAAGACCATACAATCGACCATACAGTGCTGTAACTGCAGATGGATGTCACACAGGCTGAGAGGAAGCACAATTACACACTGTGTCTGCCCAGGACACACTTTTCTTTTACCACTAGTGACTGAGCAACACACTTGTATATTGTGCTAAGACAGCAAAGATGGCCTGGATCAGAGAGAATCGTGCTGCTGTAACAGCCAGGGTCTGTTAAGTTTGTGAAAGCGACAGGTACTATTTTGCTAAGCCTGCGATGGCAACTCCCTCGTGCCAGTGGGAGGAGAGAAATAAGGAAACGTGCGAGCGAGAGCATGGGACTCAGTGTGAATCATGTTCTTCATCCTAGATAATTGCTACTCTCTTATTTTGGAACTGTTTAACGATACCAAGGCTTCAAAAAGTAAGCTCAAAGACACATGGAGAATTAAAAGAAGGTTTGGGGCTGGCAGAGCCATTCACTCGAGGCTGTCTTTATTTTGAGCAATGGAGTCTACTTAATAGAACATTCTCAGTTCTGTATTGTTGGAGGAGGTTTTTCTCGCAGAGCAGATGGAAGGACATGAAGTGACCGACGGCACAGAATTGCCACTCACAGGCTGCGTGGCTTTGTAGAGCTGTGGTTCTGAGCCCTGCCCTTGTGGATGATCAGTGGTTCTTGTTACAGACTTTAAAAGCATTAGAAGTATTGTGAAAGAAACCATTCTATGACTTTTAAAAATATTTGTAGCCTTGATCACAAAGTAGTCATTTTTCTTTTTCTTTTTTTTTCAAAAGAGCTCTGAAGATTTTTCTCTGTTGTTCTCCACAGAAGGAAAATATGAGATAAAAAGCATAATTTGTCTGACTCTGCCTTCTCTGTGTTTTAGCATCATTTAGCAAGAAGACCTCTGTTTTGTGGCTGAATGCAAAGGGACACAAGAAACTAAGGGTCCATTAGTTCATGGAACAAGAGATGGCCTTGGACTCCATGGCAAAACACTGTGATGCTGAGCTGGTATTCATGGGACGGCATCCAAGATATGTAACGAACTAGTTAGCCACGAATGCTCCATCTTTCGATAACTATAACTTCCTTCAAACTTTTCACAGGCTTCCTGGATTCACCATCTTTGTTTCTTGTTGGCTTGCTTAGGTCCCCAGGGTGTTTTGCTACTTGACCTTTGTTGGAGGAAAGCCTAAAAGCACAAAAAATGCTTTCCGTTTGATAGCTAACTACTAAAGAGTATAGTCCATGTCCTTTAAAAATAATGATAGCTAAATCAAAAGAAGAAAAACACTTAGACACTTGGAAGCATGACATATGTCTGTTTTGGACACTTATTTGCATGTTCACAAATTACTGACATGATTTTTGAGCATACAAATATTTGAAAAATAGTTAATTATTTCTACCTTGTTATATTCTATCGATATTGTTTAATTGCAGGTGCGTAGAGTAATTCAGGTAAACAGTCTATACATTAAGAAATGAAGGAATGAGAGAGGTCAAGGTTGAACCACTTTGAGAAAATAGCCAAGTGAGGAAGGCTGAGAGATGAATAGTTAAACCAACCTGTTGCTGGAATGTTTATTCTAAAGCATAAAATAAAGACACCACTCACCCCTGAGGAGATGACACTTCTCAAGTGATGCCTTCAGAGGCTTATCTCACCTTTGGATGTAACGCCTTCTTCCCACTCCCCAAGGACCTGTGCCATGTAATAGTTGACCACAGGTGCTAGAGCAACAGTCAATCTTAGTGACTCCCAACGGTTACTGCCAGAGTGATGGATGGAAAATGGCTCAAGTGTGCATTTATTTGTCAGGGCAAAAGTAGGTTTCTCTGCTAGATGGACTTAGAGGTTATTAAATAACCTCTAAGTCAACTCTTGCTAGTGAGTTTTTAAATCACTGATGACAGCCTTTCTTTCTGCCCCTTCTCTYCCTTTCATAGTTCAGTCTATCACTTTATCATCGTGAAGCAAAACAATGTCATTTTCAAAACTGCACTTCTTCAAACTCTGTCTCCCTTTTCTTTCTTTCCAAGTAACCTGTGCCTGCGCCTGTTGAATCAAATTCATGTTTTTAAAGAAACAGCCTCTCCATTTGTTAGTGATTCCTTTCCTTATTTTACCCTCAGAATTGAACATCTTTATTTGAGCATTATTAGAAAGTTTATCAGATACCTTTGGATTCTTTACATTGACAAGAAATGTCTCTGTGTACTAGTTTTTTAGTTGTTTTTTTTTTTTTGTTCAATCATCTGTCAAACTCTATTAAGGAACTGAAGGCGAGAAGTGCTAGACTGGATGTTTCTTCTTTTCACCCAAACCAAACATTGGCATATAGAGAAAATACGCTTTAAGATACTGCCTTCTCCAGGGGCTCTTCCAACATGGATTAGGCCTGAACAGCTGAGCTCGTGTTGAGTTTATAGTTCTTTGTACTGCTGCCCTTTTCTTCCCCAGGCTCATCAGGCTTTAAAGTTTATATTTTAGTTCCAATTTGGCTCTCACGCATCCTTACAACATGACAAATTCCAATGAAACAAGACTGTGCTGTGCCCTTGGAGCTCAAAACAGCACCGACTCTTTTTCAGATAACAGACAAGATAATGCCTTTCTGTGTTCTTGGTCTTCAGATCCTTTAACTTTTTAAATCTAGAAATCTGAAAAATTTAACTTCAAGGCACTAGGTAGAATAGAGCTTGTAGGCATATTAGCTTGGGCGAGGAAAATGACTGACAGAGGTCTGAATTTGGATGCTTTGACTGACCTCTGTAGAATACCAATTCTCATCTCAGACCCTGTCATTCCATGTGTCTAGCCTCTGTTCGTATCATCTGCCCTATCTCTGAAAGCATTTCAGTGTTTTTTCAGCCCTCAGAGATTGCAACGTCTTGAGATGCCCCTTCTAATTTGGATCATCTGTGAATGTAAATTATCTTTCCAAGGCAGCCTCCTTGTCCTCTGGCTTATTAAATGCCTTGTCTGAAGCTGTGCCATGTAAAACCTCCTGAACTGGTTAACCTAGGGAAGCAAAGGGATTGATTGCTAAGAATTACAAATATGAAATTAATAGCAGCTACAGGAGAATCTTTTCAAATTCTTAGTTCTTTCTTTGCAGACACAGCTAGCACTCTCGCTAACAAAATCCTGTCAAGCTTAGAATAATAGCTTGCTAATTTTGACTATCCAAAGATTCTCAAAGATCTTAATATTATGAGAAGCTGGGGACCATCAAACTAATGATGGAATACTTTTTAATTAGGTGCTTGCTTCAATGTTAACCAAAAATAAGATGAGAATTTTAAAGGTTGATTTTTGTTTGCGTATCTTCTCTCAGCTCTTCACGATGAAAACCAATAGACCCAGTCTTATTTGAAAAATACCTTTCAAATCTCACTTGATCCTATGCTTTTGTGGATGTCTGAGGTCATATTTTTGGAACRCCCATGTGACTCTGTAGCTATAGCTCTTGTGAGTGAGAAGAATGATATTTATTAACAACATATACTCGTTGGTAATAGAATTAATATGCATATGATTTCACTTATGTCCTCTGAGTGAGTGAATGAGGGTTGATCATCTTCAATTCACAGACAAGGACATACAGGATGAAAGGTGAGAGGCTGTAACCCTCTGACACAATAGCTCTTAACTGATTACACTGTAAACCCCACAGGCGGCTAGACTCAGTTCAGCCCCTTATACACTGTGTGTATCCCTAATGCATTCATGCATTGTTTTAAGAATTCTTTGAACCCTGTGACTCACCAATACACTTATGGAAATTGCAGTCAGGTAGGCCCAGAACACAGCACCTGTAATAGATAGGAACACAGTCTCTGATTCAACTGCTCTTTCACAACCAATTTATTCCTCATATAAATAAAGATTATCATGTGTACCAGGATAAGAGATAAGATACATGGCACCCTAACACAGATCACTGGAATCATAAGCAGTTTCTCTTGAGGTAGTGTTACTACCRTCAGTTTCTGGATTTTGTTAAACCGGTTTTCATAAAGGATTAGGGACATCTCTATACTAAGATTCAGGGCATAAGATGTAAAGACTGGTCCAATAAGGGTAGGTCTTAGGAGCAGATCCAAGGTCAATACAAGTGGTTTGTTGGGTGTGAATCAGAGGAAGAAGTAATGATCATAGGACAACTACATGACATCAGTTGTGGATTAACCGCAGGCAAGGAAGTTTGAATACAGGCAACTCTGAAGCTCCATGCCCTGCTGCTCATCTCATGAGCAGATAGGTTGAGGGCTACAGAGAAGTCGGAGATGGATTGACTATGGCTGAACTGTGACCCATAAGTCAACTAAGCTGTAAACTGTAATGAAAAGTTACACTGTCTCGAACAAAAGCTCGTGCGTTTGGAAGATGAATATTTAATGATTACTCTTTTCAGATTCATTCATGAGAATTTATAATAATTTATCCTTGATTATTTGTTTAAACACCTAGACCACTGAAAATATAGAGTGCGTCTTTGCTACTCAGGAGTAAGTTTCTGAGGACCCCTGCCTTAATGATTTGATTCTAATCCATCAAAACTATTTAGAGAAAAGTGGCTTTGCTATTTTCTGAAATATTTGCCTGGAAGTTATTCACTGGTAATGGGTTTCTATTTGAAAACCATTTATTCCCAACTCGAGTATTTACTGTCCAGACAGGGAAGCTCTCAGGCGCAGAACATAATCTTAGCTCATAAATGTTTTCTATTAATGATCTTGATTCTTCATCTCAAGATGTCTTTTCAAAAACAATATGATTGTGGGTAAAAGCAGTGATAACAGCCCTGCTAGCCCGTGGAGGAATACATTAATGGTCTCGGATGGATTCTTGACAGTCATGATGATGAGCTGATAATGGAAAGCTTTAGAATAAAAATAAAAATACTAGTTCATTTTGAAACGTACCATGTAGTGCAAGGAAGATAGATTATTTTTACAGATTTATTGAGATATAATTTACATGCCATAAAATTCACCCAGCATGTCTACACAGTGAAAGAACCTGCCACGAGAGCCATGCATGGTGGTGCATACCTTCAATTCCAGCACTCAGGAGGCAAAGGCAAGCAAATCTCTGTGGATTTTAGGCCAGCCTGGGCTAGAGAGTGAGTTCCAGGACAGCCAGGACTCTTACACAGAGAATCCTGTCTCAAAAAAACTCCCAAAATATGAAAGGAAAAGAAAAAAAGAAAGAAATCTGCAGCATTATCAAGTGTAGAACACCACAACCGTCCATTGTTAGAACACTCCAGTACCTTCCAGAAGTAATTGGGTCTTGCTTACAGGCTGTCTTCATTCTCATCCCCATCCAACCAGCAATCTGCTTGCTTCCTGTCTTTATCGGTTTGCTTATTGTATAAGCTTCATACAAATGAACATTGTTCTGAAAACTATGCCAATGTCCTGGAATGGCTATATGTCTCAATTTTATGATTTATTCAGTGTTGTTTAGAATGTTAAGGATGTAGTTGGGCCCCAGGAAGTTATAATTACATTAAACTCTAGATCTTTTTAGGATCAGAAAATTTGGCTGGTCTGTTTTCTGATTGGTTTCGGAATAGTTCAGAGTTGGCGAATTTTAGTTTGTGACTACATCTGAGGAGTTCGTGTGGCAATGACTTGATTAACAGTCACAGAAATCCAACTTTCCAGTTGTCATTGATAGAACAGGCATGTTGTACAGGCATGGTTCTGAGGCATTAGGATGCATTTTGGGCTAATATTCATCGTAGGTAGAGAGTATTCACTCCATTTTAGAAATAACATAAGGAACATATGATCAGCGAGAGCAGTTAAGTAATTTTCTTGACTACACAGGGCTGCCAGAACCCACAGTCTGTGTTTGGGGCTACCGTTTTGAGATCTATTTATCTTAAGGTACTATAGTAAGCTGACTGTATGGCTGACACCATCTACAGGCGTCCATTGATTTCTATTTTCTTCAACACAGGTGTATACTTAAGGAAAAGATTTACTTTTAATTATGTGTTTGTGTGTGCCTGGGTGGGGTGTGGGCATAGAGTGTAGGTTCTTGTGGAGGTCAGAAGAGGGTTTCAGATCTCCAGGTGCCGGGTTTTTTGGTTTTTTTTTAGAGACAGTTGCCAGCTGCCTGACATGAGAGCTGGGAGCTGAATTTGGGACCTCTCTGCAAGAGCAATATATGCAATATATGAGCCACATTTTCAGCTCCAATGTGTATTTCTCTTTGAAGCTAACTTTCAGCTTGTTCTTTTGGTTTCGGTGCCTCTTCTGTTATGGAGAACATGAAGAAAAAGGGAGAGTCAACATGGTTAGACTATTGCCAGTCCCTCAAGTGAATACAGAAGTGATCTCGGAACCGTCTGTGAAATGAGAGAGACAGGGAGAGAAGAGAGCTCTGAGGGAATGGGCAAGCATGCACCAGAGAAATACAAGACAAAAGGACCCCAGCAAACTTGAAGTGAAGGCAGACAGTTCAGTTCTTCAGTTGTGCCTGAGGTGGTGATTTCATGAATAAAGTCCGTTTTGATTAAAATTCCCTTTCGACAAGCACTGTTTTATAGGAGGAATCCTAATGGCTTCCTGTGTCAGTGGGTCTGAAAGCAGACGAAGAAGTCTTTGGTGTATAGAGCAGCTGGTCCTGACCCCAGTGGGACACGACTCTGATTGAAGGTGGCTACAGCTGACTCCACTTTGTTTCATTAACGATCTTGGCTTGCAATAAGATGCCCTTGCCTGGGTGCCAGTCAGTCCTGCCTGCTGCAAAGGCTTCTGGGTTACAAGCCAGTTGGGGAGGCTGCCAAGTCTGTTGCCTATTCAGCAGTGAAATGAGGTGGTGCCGTCCATGCCATTCCTTAGTGTAGGGGTACCAGTTTGAGAGAATGAAGAGTAATCTTATCTAGAGGATTAACTAGGGACTGATAAAATGGGATTTCAGAGATAGAAGGAGGAGAGAGGATTCTGCCAGGAGCTGTAGGGTATGACAGAGCTGCGCTTCTCCAGTCGATCCACGTGCTGGAAGCCATCTCCCAAGAAGCTGCCCACACAGCCTGGTCTAGGATCCAGACAGCCTGAGTCCAGGCATTCCCTGCTAAGAACAGACACAAAGCTGACAGGGCAGAAGAGATAACAGTTTCTGTTCCTGGCTGAATGGGCCCAGGGGCAGCGCTGGGCAAGCTCATGCCACAGGTGGCCAGGAGCCACTGGTGTCTATGTTTGAGAGAGTGCTCAGTATGCCCAAGGCTAGACTGCTGACCACGCTGTCTAACCTCTCATGTTCCTGTTGCTCACAGACTTTGCTTAGGACGCTTAGCTGAAGCCTGGCATGGCTCACCAACTCACTGAACGCCGAAGAGCTTCAACACATGTAAGTCATCACCAGGCTGCCTAGTTTGCTCCACATGTGAGGCGGCTGGAAGACCTCAGGGTTGAGACTGTGGATGCCCCCTGCATTTGGGAATCCCTGGATCCAAACACTCAGTGGCTGGAGGTTGACTATAGCACTGGGCAGAATGGCTGGTGCCAGGACCCTGTGGTATAGCCTGAGTCTTGTAGAAGGACGATGGAGCTGTGAGGTTGTATGGCCACGGCAGAGCAAGTGAGTGATGTCCACAGAGTGACAGAGAGTATCACTAGCTGAAGTGTGATATGGCCATCTTTAGAAAAATAAGCAAAACCCATGAATGTTGGGACAGTAGCAGCAGCTGTAGTAGTGTCTCGGGACCCTGAGTGACACTTGCCTGAAGAATCAGCTCCTGGTTTCAATCAGTGTCTCTGCTTAGTAAGGAAGTCTAAAAGGGCAAGGGGTTCCCAGGGAGCCTCAGGATACAGTCCCCAGTCTTTCTCCCCTGGGGATCTGAGGTCCCTGTTGTCAGCCTATTAAAGGACGCCTCAGAAGTCCCTCCTGGACCTCTGACCTGATGATGGGCCTAGTTCCTGCCCAGGCACAGACTGCATCTTCTCTCTGGAGGAGGCCAGACAGGTCATATCTGTTACTACTTTTTGTTTTATGTGACTTGTGTGTTCTATGACCCTCTTTTCACCTGGCAAACTCCCCCTTTTCTGCTCTCAGCATCTGACCCTTCTCTTCACTTAGTGAGTAGGTGGGTAATCCTGATGGGGGTTGTTCTGCCTCCAGCGTAAGCCACTGATGTTTCTTTACTCATCTACCCAAACCCTGCATGCCTATGCCCTACCCTATGAGTGTTCTCTGTGGAGCTCCCCTTCTGACTGTGCAGTGTTGGGTGGGGGGTTGGGCTCCTCCTTTACTCTAAGCCAATCTGCCGTCCTCAGGGTTGGACACTTTCACCCTCATATCTCGCCACAGTACAGTTGTTTCCTTTCTTCCCTCCTCCTCTCAGGCCCTGGAAACGCTGCTACTTCAGTGACCCTAGAACCAAAGAACAACCCTTTCTTAAGATGGTTCTTCCTTAGCTCTGATCATCTGGGAAGCCTGTGGCAATCTAGGATTTATGTCATCTTTAGTGCATTGGGTAGGGAAGGAAGGGCAATAGAGACTGTATAAAAACGGAAGGTACGTATACCTACGAATACATCTAGGGAAGAGAAATAACTCTATGAGAAGTCTACAAACATGCTGTGATGAGGGGACTTTCGGAAATGGTAAATTGTATACCAAGTGTTTTCTTTTTTTCTTGCCTTTTTTTCTTGGATCTTTTATTTATTTACATTTCAAATGTTATCCCTTTTCCTGGTTTCTCCTCAGAAAACCCCCTAATCCCATCCCCTCTGCTTCTATGAGGGTGTTCCCCAATCCACCCACTCTCAGCTCACTGTTCTGGCATTCCCCTACAGTGGGGCATCAAGCCTTCACAGGACCAATAGCCTCTCCTCCCACTGATGCAAGATAAGGCCATCTTCTGTGAGATACACAGCTGGAGCCACGGGTCGGTACCTCCATGTGTACTCTTTGGTTGGTGGTTTAGTCCCTGGGAACTCTGTGGGGTCTGGAGGTTGATATTATTGTTCTTCCTAAGGGATTGCAAACCCTTTCAGATCCTTCAGTTCTTTCCCCTAACTCCTCCATTGGGGTCCCAGAGCTTAATCTCTGATGATGGTTGGCTGTGAGCATCCACGTCTGTATTTGTCAGGCTCTGGCAGAGCCTCTCAGGAGACAGCTCTATCAGGCAAGTGTTTTCTGTTAACTGCAGATTCAACCCTCAGTTGCACAAGTGGTTGAAAGTCATGAATTCTAGCAGCCAAATTCATATTTTGTATTTAAATTAGAAAAAGCATGTGACATTTGGATGGACTAGTTTTTTATTAACATACAGTCCCATAGTAATTAGGGATTAAAAATTAAATAAACACATGTGTATGTATGTATGAATGTTTGTATGTACATATGCATATGCTATATATGTATATACAAATGAATGGCGTAGAACTGTTTCATAAAAATCCACGCAGGACAACAGACTTTTGGAAACCACACCATAAGTAATTGTGCAGGTGGGCACCACTCCTGCGTGTTTTCTTTATTTGCAGAAGCTAGTGCAAATGGATTCCACATATGCAGAGACAAAAGGACTGAGTTCCAAGTGTGGGCCCTGGACCGACTGTGTCAGTACAGTTTGATAATGATTAAAATGAAGAGTTTCCCCCCCCCCCCCCCCCCCCCCCCAAACCTATTGGGCTGAATAGAAACCCAGGGCTGGGACCAAGTTGTCAGTTCCCAAAAACCCTCAAGGTGATTCTGACCCATCTTAAGGTTTGAGAACTCCTGGCAGAATAGGATTCGAAGTAAGCCGTAGGAAGGCAACTGAAGGTGTCCTAAATCCCATGGAAGGCAAGGAAGGTGTGTCTGAAACAAGGGAGCAGACATTCGGAGTGAGAAGCAGCTGGCACTCTGCCCTAGCTCGACATGTTTCCTGCACTCTCCATATTACATGCACAAGAGGCCTTCCTGGCTCACACCAGATGGAAACGGTCTTGCTTTGGCGACATCTGTAGCTCAGAAGTCATTTAAGCCTACTTTTTTAAAAAAAGTAATTAATATTAACTCTCTTGATTAATCAAGTTACTCGTCATTCTTGCATTTATTTCTCATGGTTCTATGCATATCAATATGTGTACACGGACACACATCCCTATGCAACCTCCTCAAAAGCAACACATTTGGAGAGGACTACTGGCTCATCTGTTCTCCACTCACTATGGTACCATTGTACTTTGGTTTCTTCACACGGCTTCATTGTAGAAGTTGCATCTGATTCTTCCTCCTAGACCCATGTTCCCAGAAATAAGACTCAGACTCAAAATATATTTACAAATACCTTGGCCATAAAGCTAGGCTCTTACCTGACTAGATCATAACTTGATATTACCCATGTATTCTGATCTATGTTCTTCCATGTGCTGGTTACCTGTGCTCAGGCACCATGCATCACATCTTCCTGGGTGAATCTCTGAGTCTGTCTCTATCCCAGAATTCTTTCTGCCTCCTGCATGTCCCACTTTCTAATTCTTCCCTTCCTTTTAGGTCACAGGTTTTTTGGTTGGTAGGTGATGCAGCCATACAATAAACAATATATTCTCTCTATATTAGTCGAGATGACTAATTTGTTTCCTGAGTTTTGTTTGCCTCAAAGTTTTTATTAAGTGCTTCTGTGTTGATGATGACCCCAGAACGTTGTCAGACACGTAGTAGCAGTGTGCTAAGTGATGATTTTCTCTCCTGATATACACTATTAAGTACAAAGGGAAAAGGAATGTCAACATCACATTACAGAAACATGCAGAGACACCAAAAGGCACCTGCAGCCACAGAAAGCACTCGTGTCTTTTCCTCAGTTTCTTTTCTATTTCTCATTCTCATGGCTCTCAGCTCCTAATTCTTTGTACTGAATCTGAGCATAGCAATTGTGACAGAGTGTAAGAGTTTGGTTTTAACAGTTAGAAAAATATGGAATGGCAGTGGTCTCTGTGTTTGGATTTTGCATGGATCATTTACTTTGTGGGTAATGCTTGGCTATGAACTGTGAAGAGGCTTCCCAATACTAATATATATGTTGAACAATTGAAATTTGTAGCAGATTATGGGTTTAACACCCTTCCGGAAACATTTAGTTCCTATGTGTTTTGGAAACTAGTTCCTCTCCTTCCTCAGATCTTGAAGTGTAGCATAAAAGAATAGATCCTTATGACACCTCTGGCTATTTAATATAGTCCTCCATAAAAGACATTACTCTATTGCTCCAGGAAAAAAAGAGGACATTTACCTAAGTAGTGAGAATAAAAGTAACAAAGAGCGTGTGATCAGTTTGTGTTAGGTCAGTGGATTTTTCTGCAAACTTTCTGGATTTTAGTTTTTAGAAGCTTTTATTCTGAATTCACACRCACAGTGGTTTATAGACTAGTTATCATCCCTAAGAACAATTAGTATTTACATTTTAGGTTCTTTTCCATGTCTCAAGTTATTATATATAACTAACTTAAAAAGCACTTGAAGCTTTGGGATATTAAATAACTTGGTCAAAGCAAATCAAATCTAAGCCCAAACCTAGGCCTAGCTAAATTTCTCTTCCTTGCACATTTGCACATGAGCATTAAAGAGGACCACAACTGCAGTTAAGTCATTTTTGATTCAAATGATGTATGACAAAGAGTAGCTAAGAGTTCCTTGAGAGTAATAGGTTTTATAATATCTAAGACTCTTTTTCTTTGTCTCTTTCTCTCTGTTTCTCTGTGGCTCTCCCTGTGTCTGTTTGTCTCCATGTCCCTCCCTCCCAACCCCCACTCTGTGTGTGTGCGTGTGTGCGGGCGCATGTAACAGAGTCAATATCAGTTTTTCTCCTAAGTGAATTTTGGCCTTGTTTTTTTTGAGACAGGGTCTTTTCCTGAAGGTGCTCATTGGATTGGCTAGCTGTCCTAGGTCATCAAGCCCCAGAATCCTCTCATCTCTGATTCTGCACATTATGGTGGTATTCTGCTTCTCTCTCTGCCCTACCCACTCCCCACACGTACCACRGTTCTTTAATTAGGGCAGCAAGAACCTTGCCCACTGAGCTCTCTCCAGCCCTTTACAGCCTCCTTTGAACAGTTCTCTTGTGTTTTGTGCCTGCCTGGTTTCTAATGTTTTGCGATCATTTTTTTTTTAGTTTTTTCTTGGAAATCCCTTTTGTTGTAGATGTAAAGGCAGTTTCCTAATAGTTTCTGTTTTCCTTTTTCAGGTCATAAAATGTTTTGATGTACTGGTTCAACTCTCGTGTTTTTGTTATCAAATACCTAAGTGCCTGTAATGCACGTTTCCTCGGGTTCAAGGCAGGGGCTCTATTTACTTGGGCAGAGCTAGAATAGACGTTGATTCCCCATTTCTTTAGTCACTTTCCACAATAAAATAAGCAATTTGATTTAAAATTAATAGTTCCAGTTTTACATCTGTCTTATTCACCGAGGGGAGCCTTACAGGTAACTGCAATTCCAAGTTATTTTCAGTACAACTACTAGGGAATTCTTTGACAGCAGCCAAACATACTTGGCTTTGTTGCTCTTGGTCAGACTTCTGTGTCACAACTATAAGATACCGAGGGAGCACATTCCAGTCAAAGAGAGTTACTTTCCTCTATGCCTTAGCACTTTGCAGGTTTATACCTGTGCCCAACAATACACACAGGTGCCAGATACATTTTAAGAAATCAAAACCTAAGGAAATTTTATATTTGAAGTAGAAACTGTATCCTTTGTTTTACTAAAGGCAAGTGATTAAGGGAAAAGGAAATTAAGGACTTTTGGCAGAGTCTAAGGATGCATTTGTTACATTTAAATGTATTATTTTCACCTTTCTTTCAGAAACAGAAATGCCATGTTATTAGCCACAGTGGGTTTTATAATTCGTTTTGCCCTGGTTTTTCATGCTACCTTCTATGAGGGATTTGTATGTGTGATTATAATAATTGGAAACAGATAACACAGTATCTCATTTAGTCAAACTATTAATAGATTATTTTAATTTTCTTACTCATCATCATAACACATTGGGTCCAGGGAAGATGGCTCAGTAAGGCTCAATGTGTGGCTCTGATAAAACACTTATGACCAAAGGCAATGTGTAGAAGGAAGAATTTATTTGGGCTTATAGTTCCTGAGGGAGGGTTCCTAATGGCAGGGCAGCAGGCGGCCAAAGCAGGAAGCTTTGAGAGATCGCATCCACAGTCAAGAAGCAAAGAAGGAACTGGAAGTAGGGTAAGGCTATAAACTTTCACAGCTCGCCACTGGTGAATACTTCCTCCAGCAAGATTTACCTCCTGAAGGCTCCAGAATCTTCCACGCAGCACACTAAGTTGGGACCAAGTGTTCACATCCCTGAGCTTATAGAGGGCATTTCTCATTCAGACAACTATGTCATGCAAGCATGAGGGCATGAGTTCGGATCCCCAGGACCCATGTGCAACCCAGGCATTGTAGCATGGGTTCTGTGACCCTGGCACAGAGAAGGCGGCAAAGGGGCAGATCTCTGGAACTTATTGGCTAGACAATCTAGTTAAATTGGTGAGCTCTAGACTTGGTGAGAGAAATCAACGTGGAGAACACATGTACACATGCTCACCCCCAAACTAAATGCATTGCACAAATGACTTAGCTCTGCTGTGGAGTTGCCATAGGTATTGATCGTGTACCGGTCCATTCTCACCTCCCTCTCTTCCTTCCTCAGTCCCCAGTAATCCCTCTTTAGTAGACCATTTAAAAATGTGTGGCCCCATGTGTGTGAGTGTTTGTGAGTGTGTGTGAGTGGCGGGGGATATAAAAGAAAGCATCAAATCTATTGGAACTGGGGTTAAAGGTGGTTGGGAGCTGCCTCAAGGGGGTGCTGGGAACTGAACATGCTCCTCTAGAAAAGTTACCTGCTGAGCCATCCCTTCTGCTTCAGTATGTCATTCTTAAAAAGGAAAATACCACAGCTTTAGAGAGGCAGAGCTATAAGGGAAAAGGAGAGCAGTGACAGAAGAAATGATGTAGACATACAAAGATCCAGTACGCAGTGCAGTCCCCAAGCCTCTAATCTTGAGGGTACAGATATGAACTCTTACTCTTCTTTGTCCCTGGGCTTCTGTCTGCAACTCTGCTAAGACATAGCATTGCTTCATCATCATCAAAGATCAACTTGGTGCTCTTACTCTGGTGGTAGTTGGGCTAGTCAGTAAAGCATGGGGCTTTCTTGTTGGAGCTCTGGAGTCAGAGAAACCTGAATTGAGGTATGAGTTTCATTTCTTTCCTATAAGGTGGAGTTAAAGGACCAGAGCAAAAGGACAACACTGGGCAAGAACCTGCTTTCTAGAAGGCAGCCTCTTATTTGAAATCTCACGCTGTACTATTATGTGCTATTTAGGCAAATGGCATTACATCTTCCCTTCTGTAAAACAGATAATGTTAGGGGAATGAAGCACCTAGAACCAATGTTTGGCATGTAAAAATCATGTGACTGATGTTCCACCTCTATCATTCCCTTAGCCTACGAGCTGTTAACCACAAGTAGTGCTGCCCACGGAGGGGGATGCGGGGGGGGGGGCATTCATCCATGTTTGCAAGTATTTGGCTTGTTCCAATTGAAGCACTAATAAATGCCATGGATGTTAGTTACCATGCAAAGGTAACCACAACAAAGACTTGTCTGTCTCAAGATGTCAGTGTCACGATTCCCTCTGGACTAGGAGTCTGCTCCCTCTGCCTGTCTCCACCCTGGGCTCCGTAAGTTCCTGGTACCTATTCTGGGCTTTTCTCTCTTGGCAGTTTTCATTCTGGATGGAGTGTCATTTTTACTAGGTTCTGAGTGGTCTCTTCTTGGGTAGCCACTTTAGTTGGTTTACATACTATAATGGTCCATAATGTTGGCTATGCATCTTGTTTATGACATACCAGGGTTTATACTGGAGGAATCCATGGAGCCTGAAGCCCAGTGCTTCTCAACCTTCCTAATGCTGTGACCCTTTAATACAGTTTCTCATGTTGTGGTGACCTCCAAGGATAAAATTATTTTTTGTTGCTACTTCAAATCTGTAATTTTGCAACTGTTACGAATTGTAAATCTCTGATATGCAGGATATCTCATATGTGACTCCTGAAAAGAGTCATTCAACCCCCAAAGGAGTCACAACCCAGAGGTTGAAAACCACAGCTGTAGCCTGAGGTTTTTTTTCCCCTAGTATCTTAGGGCTGGTGGCATCTGAGAGTTTGAGACCCATCTGATGAACTAGTTCTCTACTCTACTTCCATTGACTCATCTTTTATGTCCCTTCTACTGGGTTTTCCTTTCTGCTCAAAGCTTGCTTACTTGCTCTCAGCCCAGCACTGCCTACCTCCCATAGAGCAGCTTATCTCTCAGGAACTTTTGATCCAGCTTATTCCCTCTGGCAGAAGCAGCACTTGTCTTGAGTCCTGCACTAATCATTTGGAAAGYGCGCAGGCTTGAAGGGACAGAGGCTTCCAGTCTGCTTCCTGAAGGCTATTTGTCTCTAAGCTTTCAATGCTTCGATTCTCTGTTCGATGCTGGCATGCGTCTTGAGCGGTTGCCTTGAGTCATCTCCTCTTCATCTCTTTCCCAAGCGAGCTAGGGTAAGGTCAGCTTTCTGATCATGACATAAACAGGAACTTTCAGGTCTTTTGGCCTGCACTAAGTTCTCCCCATACTCCTTGCTGGACTTGGATGAGCTCCTATCTTTCCGATATGAACTTCTTCAACTGTGAAACATCGTTGACTGTATGCGGCTCAGATGATCAGGAGAGGCCATATGATTGTCTGTGGCCAGGCTGCGTTTGAATGCAGCTCAGACACTTTCTGCTTTGTGTATGTTTGCAGACAAATTACCGAGTCTCAGATCCAGCTCTGAAAAATATGTGACTACCTGAACCTTTCTCATAGGATGGTTGTGTTAAATGACACCCTTCCTCTAATTTCCTCAGAATGGCCCTTCCAATGACTCATCCTCACACTTTCCCTGCATCGCTGAGGTACTGAGAGGGTGAGAGCCTGGAACTGTGAGTGAGTAGCAAAAGAGACAAGCCATGCCTGTTTCAACCAGGTGAATTGGATTTTAAATAGATTCAGGGATTTGGGTAATTGCGTCTCAGTTTCTTATCCTTCATCACTCTCAATATTAAGATCCATACATGAATGAGCCTGCGTGCTGGGGATACATTCTGCCTAGTGTGGTCTCCTGTACATGGTGG
>BDUI01001295.1:43834-64750 GCA_002335545.1 Apodemus speciosus
TTTCCCTTTTAGATCCTGGATGGTTTTGTTCAGTTCCTTCACTTGATTGTTTGTGTTTTCCTGTAATTCTTTAAGGGATTTATGTGTTTCTTCTTTAAGGGCTTCTGCCTGTTGGCCCATGATCTCCTGTAGTTCCTTAAGGAATTTTTTTTGTTTCCTCTTTAAGGGCTTTTACCTGTTGACTGATGTTCTCCTGTATTTCTTTAAGGGAGTTATTTAAGTCTTTCTTTAGCCCTCTATCAGCATCATGAGATATGATTTAAAATCCGACTCTTGCTTTTCTGCTGTGATGGGGCATCCGGGACTTGCTGTGGTGGGAGAACTGGGTTCTGATGTTGCCATGGGGCCTTGGTTTCTCTTGGTATGGTTCTTGTGCTTGCMTTTTGCCATCTGGTGCTAGTTGCTATTCTTGTATCTGGCTGGGGTGTGTTCCTCCTGTGGGCCTGTAAGCTTGTGTTCTTACTCCTCTGCGCTSAAAAGTAAAAGCACTGCTGGGAGATTTCTCTCTCCTGGAGGGCTGTGCACAAAAGACTGTGGAGTCTTCCTGCTCCCCTGGTGCAAATGGCTGTGGGCAGGAAGACTTCAGTCTCAGCTGCTCCACTGATCTCAGGCCCTGTGCTCCTAGGTGGTTCCCTCCAGAGAAAAGGTGGAGAAGTCACCTCTGTGCTCAAATGTGAAAGCCTGCTGGGAGATCACTCCCTTCTGAAGGGCCATGCACAGAAGGCTGTGGAGTCTCCCAGCTCCCGGTGCCAGCAGATACTCTTTTAAGATTCATGATCTTTGTGTCTCCAGGTAACATTTAGCTAGGTTTTCAACATTAGATGTGATTTCCCTACTGCTGAGTGGGTCATAAGTCCAATTAGAGAGCTTTTGATTACATGCTTAGTATTTTATTTTTGTTGTTGTTATATAGACTATGGTTTCTTGGAGAGGGATTATCAGCCTAAGTGGAGCAATTTTATTTAATCTATGTATATATATTCATACACACAGTTTATATATATCATAGGTGATATTATTTAAATAAGTAATAATGTGATTTCTTATAGCTTTTATAGTGTTATTTTACCTGCCTAACTTGCCCCTCCTGAGTTAAAGTCCTTCCTTATAGTCTAAAGTAAGTTATTTTTCTTTCACTGTGATATTTATTTATAACTTGATTTTATATGTATTAAAAATGTTTGTAGAAGTTTTTGAGCTAATTCCTAATTTTTTAATAAAATTGAAAAATTTTTCATCTGCATTATTTTTTCAAGTGAGTAACATTTAAGGAACAAAGGGTGTCTCGATCACTCTGCTCTGGAGTAATTTCCTTCAGATTGAAGACATCTGTGTGTGAAATTTAAAACCTTTATTAATGTAATAAAAGTTAAGTGCCATTTTTTATTGATCCCTTTACTCCTTGTATGGGATTTTCTCCTGTGTTTTTTGTTATGATAAACTGTATGTCAAATGGACTACATAATAGCGTGACATTATTCTTGGCAAATGATGTTGTACTTAAGCATCTTTTTTATTAGATATATTCTTTATTTACATTTCAGATGATTTCCCCTTTCCTGGCTCCCCACTCCCTAAAAGTCCCATATGCCCTTTTCCGTCCCCCTGTTCCCCCATCCACCCCTTCCCACTTCCCTGTTCTGGTATTCCCCTACAATGATGCATTGAGCCTTTCCAGAACCAGGGGCCACTCCTTCCTTCTTCTTGGACATCATTTGGTATGTGAATTGTGTCTTGGGTATTCCAAGATTCTAGGCTAATATCCACTTATCAGTGAGTGTATACCATGGGTATTCTTTTGAGACTGGGTTACCTCACTTAGTATGATCATCTCTAGCTCCATCCAATTGTCTAAGAATTTCATGAATTCATTGTTTCTAATGGCTGAATAGTACTCCATTGTGTATATATGCCACATTTTTTGTATCCATTCCCCTGTTGAGGGACATCTGGCTATTATAAATAGGGCTGCTATGAACAGAGTGGAGCATGTATCCTTATTAAAATGCTGGGGAATCCTCTGGGTATATGTCCAGGAGTGGTATGGCAGGGTCCTCCGGAAGTGTCCTGCCCAGTTTTCTGAAGAATTGCTAAACTGATTTCCAGAGTGGTTGTACCAGCTTGCAACCCCACCAGCAGTGGTGTAGTGTTCCTCTTTCTCCACATCCTNAAAAAAAAAAAATGATTTTGTGATTTGAATTGATTGCAAGATGGATTTTTCATGCAAAAGACTAGAACGAGACTTCAGTTAGGCGAGAGTCCACAGTAGTTTTGCAGGATACTAGYTTCTGAGAAAACRTTTCCACTCTGATCAAACGTAGCAAACTCTGAAGTGGGGCTTCTGTGTTTGAGCCGAAACAGACGTAAATTGTACGTTGCAGTTTTAGATGTAAGGTATGYCCTCCACTAAAGCTGGAACCCMACAGTTGCTTCAGCTGAAGKGGTGTATGGATTTGATAGGAGAGATATGTCTTTGCTCTTCCTTGTTTATTTGCTTTGCATTAGAAGATTTGACTGGTCAGGATAACAGATGTACCAGTTCCTTTTCACAGGTTTTTCCTTCCTTAGTCTTCCCTAATCATGAGAGATTACACAGAACTCAACATAGTTTTTAATAATTTTGCTTCTTCTGGAGGAAGGAAATGTAGTAAAGCAAACACACATGCACATACATACACACTCACACACATGTTCACACTCATACTTGCACGCACTCACGCACGCACGCACGCACTCACACATTACAGCATATAACCTTACAGTTTCTTCCCTTGCAGTTGACATCAGAAATTATTTTTAGTATCTTCATCCATATTAATTAAAAGGCTCAAAATAAATTCTTCTATTGAGACACCATGATTGGCAAGCTCTTGGAGAAAGAAAGAGAAATATTTATTAGTAGTAATTTGGAATACCCAAGATAGTTTAAAARGGGGGAGTGGTAGCCAATGAGGTTTCACTGCCACCCTGTTACTGGTTAATATCTGAAACATTTGTAAGAATTTACTTAACACAAATCATTTATGAAATATACATTTGATCAGTTAAAAGCTGAACTTTTAACTTAAGGCTTTGAACTAATGATGTGGGGTCTAGCCCTGTACCCTTTGGTCTCCTTATGACACAAGAGATAATTGTTGTGGAAGTCTTGTTTATTCTTCTTATAATTATTTTCTTGTGGCTTTAAAAATGTTGATTCTTGGGGGCTGGAAAGATGGCTCAGTGGTTAAGAGCACTGACTGCTCTTCCAAAGGTCCTGAGTTCAAATCCCAGCAACCACATGGTGGGTCACAACCATCCATAATGAAATCTGACTCCTTCTTCTGGAGTGTCTGAAGACAGCTACAGTGTACTTACATATAATAAATAAATAAATCTTTAAAAAATGTTGATTGTTGATTTGTGTGTGTGTGTGTGTGTGTGTGTGTGTGTGTAGGTGTATGTACATGGGCAAGGGAGACCAGAGTCTGATGTTGAGTGTCTTTGCCTATCATTTTCTATCTTACTATTTTTGAGACAAAGACTCTCACTGAACCTGGAGCTCATTGATTTAGCTAGACTGATTGGCCAACAAGCTGCAGGTATCTTTCTTTATGTCTCTCTCCAATGCTGGGATTATAGATGTGGTTTTCTGTACCTAGTTCTTGTGAGCTTGTTCAGAATCCTAACCCAGGTCCTCCTACTTGAACAATAAGAACTTTACTTATTTCCCCTTCCTCAATGGCTTTTCCCCACAATATTTTTAGTATAAAACACTATACTCTTTGATGAAGCAGAGTAGAGATTTTAAAAAATGATAACCATTGTAGATTCTACTCTATTATTTGCCTGTTCAAGCAATAACTGCATCAAAGAGGCATCCACATTGTTGCTGGTAAGAGTAGGTGTATATTAGCTACTTTTCTATTTCTGTGATAAAGCGACTTATAAAATAAACCACTCAGTTAGGCTTAAGGTTTGAGAGGGTTAGACTCCATGATGATGGAACAAAGGCATGGCGACAGGAACCGCTGAGAGCGCACATCTTGGTCTCTAAGTAGGAGGCAGAGCCCACAGTGTGAATTCCAAAAGTCTTCTGAAACCTCAAAACCTACCCCAAGTGACACACCTCCTTCAACAAGAACACACCTCCTAATCCTTTCAAAACAGTACTACCAACTGGGAACCAAACATTCAATATCCAAGCCTCTGGGGGGGTGGGCATTCAAACCACCACAGTAGGTTATCCGTTTTCACTCTCTCATGAAACCACACTTTTGGAATGTCACACCAGAAGATATGTGGACTTGTCATTCACGTCTTTATCAATTTATATTGAAAGCTGAGTCATTGGGCAGAAAATCTATTTTGAACAGGGTTATCTTTTGGATCAGGGACACAAGGACCTTTAGTTATTCATGTACATGGATCTATCAATTATTGCTTTCTTATCTCTCTATTCTTTTGCTTTCCTATCCCTTTCTCCACTGTGTGCAGGTTGTAATACTACATCCTGCTTCACAATCACTTTAAAATGGACCTAATCTAAGTTTTGGATTCTGAAGAGGGAAGACATTTTCTAGCTAATACACAGAGTTGGCATTTTAAATTGAATCACATCTGGGTTTAAATCCTGACTCTTCTGTTTTCTAATTTTGAGATCTTGGATAATTAATTCTCGTGCATTGCAGATTTTTCTTTGAAAAGATGGAAATAAAACCATGTGTTCATAGGAGTGACAGCTCTATTAACCAGAGTAAGACATTAATGCTCAGCATTATGTCTGGCCTATAGAAGGCATTGCCACATTCAAGAAATACAAAGATTGACAAGTGAGTAAGCAAAGAATTTAGCAAAGAAACCACCAGGAAATGCTGCCTGAAGAATGATGGGAATCAGGTGTCTGTACCTCCAGTAGAGATTACTGGTGCCATGAAGGTTCAGGGTCTCTTCTTCATGGGATGCTATATGGCACCTAGTAGTGTCTTTATATCTGCATGTCATGGCAGCTTGTTCATTAAAATCCTCACCGGGGGAGATAGAAATGATCTTGTTGAGAGAATAGAAGGGTCCAGATATGGAGCTTCTCTACCAATAAGGAGCTTCCTGACAAAGACAAATGGTCCTCTTCAGAGCTCCCTGGTGGGAAACTGAGACACAAACATCAAGAAAGCTGCCTCAGGATCCTGCCTTCTGGCAGCCAGAGTTCCAAGTGAGACCAGGCTGGAAAAGCAGCAGCTAACCTGCTGTCACCATTGCAGCCAAAAGTACTGCTAACTTGTTGGCAGTTCTTCACTAATTGGGGCTATTTCTAACCTTGCTTTGCATGTTCACATCAAGTCAATGATGGCCTGACACTCCCTATGGACTTGCTTTTACCATGGACAGGAAGAGGGACTTTCAAGGCTTTCTATGGCTAAGATTTTCAACCAGCCTCTAGGATTTAGCCAATCAATGCAGGCAGAGGGGCTGATTTTTGTCTCAGCTACCAGAGACCAGTGACTTCAGACTTTGAGACCTACTGCTGGCAGACCTACTGCTAATATTCTGTCAGGGACCTATGGTGTGACCTGGAGCCTTCTTATGAAAGGGTCTTCTCTCAACTAGCACCCTGAAGCCCTCCAAGGGCCCAAGGCTATAACACAGGGTATAACTTCAGAATTGTCCGATGAGGGATTAGAACGAGGACAAATTTTTTAAAAGGTTTTATTTATTTGGTTTATGTATATGAGCACACTGTAGCTGTGCAGATGGTTGTGAGCCACCATGTGGTTGCTGGGATTTGAACTCAGGACCTTTGAAAGAGCAGTCAGTGCTCTTAACCGCTGAGCCATCCCTCCAGCCTGAATGAAGGCTTATAATACCCTGATGAAATCCTGCTACTGCCAATGGTCTCAGAGTTCTTGCTTCCTTTACAAATTATTACTTTCACATGAGAAATTATGTAGGGGTCCCTTCAAGTGTCACAGAAGGCAGGAAAATGAACTGAACTGTGAGCAGCAAGAAGGAAAACTCAGCTTATCCCGAATTTGGTGGTGCTGAGTCAAAGCTCTAAAGAGTGTGACCCTAGCTGGTTTATTGTAAACATATTTAAACATAGTACAAAATGAAAAAAAGTTTCTTCATATAATACAATCTCTGGTGCACAAGTAGGCAAAATTATAGTAAAACTGAACTCAAAGTATATGTCATTTCTTCCTAGAAGTTGGGTTCTAGAGATAGACCGCAAGTATTAGCTTAAGGGCGTAGGGATGGATTTGATGTGCTCTCAGTCAGATAGACAGCATAGAGGTCCTTTGGACTAGAAATAATCTGTGAGAGCTCCCCTAAGAAATGATTCTATTAAGTGAGAAACAAAGCTAAATATAACAATCTAGGGAGGGAGAGTCTAGAGTAAATATTCTAGGGGATTTGCATGAGGTCTGGCTCTAGAGAGAGCAAGTGTCACTGGGTCATTTATATCTGTTCCCAGGATTCTGAGTGAAAAAACAGATATTTTCTCCTTTGAAGAGAGAACCCTATGAGAATAACATTCCTGGCTTCCCTAGCAATCTGTGGGTTCAAAGACCTTTGCCCTCCCAACAATATCAAAGCTACCCTTGTTTTTCCTTAGTTATCTGCACGCTCTCTTCTTGCGGGGAAGACAGACAAGAACCTGCCTGGAAACAGGAGTCACTTTCTACTGGTCTCTTGTGACAAAAATGAAGCCTTTGTGCTTCAAATGTCCTGACATAGTCATCCTGATAATTAGCCACGATTGCCAACTTGATGAGTTTTAGATTCACCATGGAAACAAACCTAAGGGCATGTCCATGAGGGAGTTTCTAAACTGGGTTCCTTGAGGTGAGAGGACCAGCCATTCCTTTTACATGATGGTTCTAGATCTAGATGTCTACATATCATATTCCCAGAGAAAGGGAGCTTCTCTGTGTGCCTGAATTGTTTTCCTTTGTTTCACCTTAATAATGTCTATGGGAAAACTGTTCCGCCCACAGCCTAGCAGTTTTCTACATCCCAGTAAGGTTCTCATTACTAGAAATCTCTGAAATATGGACCGGCCGGTCTTTGACTTGCTGTTTTCACAGCATCTTTAAGACCAGCAAGCAAAGACGAAAATAATCAATGCACAAAACAGGTATTGTACAAGATGGAACATATAAACACTACAAATTTCCAAGCTTTAGGCCATGTTTTGTAGTCCTCACAGTGGCTGCAGATAGGAAGAGCCTTAATGAAGCTTTTGTAGGGATCTCTGTGTCACCCTTTCTCCTGGAGCATGCCTGAGCTTTCTTGCTCTGTCTCCCTCATCATATGTGACCATTACTTTGGACCTTTCCAGAGCCAGAGACAGTCTTTCTTATGTTTACTTTTGGGCCTGTGTCCTCTCAAATGCTAGATTATGCATGTGGAATAATTCTTGGGCTGGAAGACATGAAGTAAAACCCATTTTCATTCCAAGAACGAAGACTTTAGTGTTACATCTCCTTTGTGCTCCAAGTAACTCCTCTTCTCACATTGGCCTGGCTGTTGTGCCCTTAGGATCCTCCTCATGAGAACCAAAGAGCGAAAGCCATTGTCTGGCTGCTTAATTCCACATCAGCAACAGGAGCTTGCTCTTCTTACATATAAAGTTCAGAGTCTGTGGTGTCTTTAAAATAGTATCAAAGACCTGGGATCATTCCATCTTTTTGCTGTGTATACTTAAGATAAAGTTTTTTTTGCTTTAATTTGCACACTAACTCCCATACCTCCATGTATCACATCTGTATGGAGGAAGAAAGAAAGCAGAAGCCTGATAGACCATCTTTTCACTGGTTTCTCCTTTGTGCCCAAAATATAAATTTTTCCTTCCCCCCCCAAATATAAATTGATATTTTTCCTGGTTACAATTGTATATTCTAGATAAGTCAGTCTGTAACCACAGCTAAGGTGCCAGGTATTTTAATTTCCTACCCTTTAATGTAGATGAAGTATATTTTACAATCACCTTTCTACTAAAGTCTGCATCCATTTAAAGGAATTACATTTGTGGACTGTATATGCTGATACACACACACACACACACACACACACACACACACACACACACACACATATATATATATATATATATATATATATATATATATATATGGCTGTCTATGTCTGTTACATTTTATATTGGATTTGAAGAGGGTCCCTAAGGCATTACAAGTGGTTCTCAAGTGGTAAACATTTTGCAGAATAATTTCTTAAAGATCATACTTCAGGGCTAGAAGTATGCAAAGGTGATAAGAGAAAAATGGCAGGCAGGCAACTCTAGGAAAAGAAACACTGGAAGTGAAAAAAAAGAAGGGAAGAAACAGAATCAGATATCAGACCAATGAGGTAACAGCCACCATAAGTGCTTGTTTCTCAAAATCAGAGTCAGTAGGCATTCAGTCTCCTCTTCCCAGGGTGTTGATGAGGATGCTGCAGGGAGGAAAAAACATCCAGATGTTCCAGCGCCTCCATAAAAACACATATGTAATATTTTTTAAAAGAGAAGAATTATTGATTGCATTATACTACATAAGAATATTCAACCACAGACAAAAATATCTTTTCCTTTTCTGTCTCTAAAGAATCCAAAACAAGCAACAGACTTTAAACTGTATCCAGAAGAAATCTGCTAACAGTGTGCTGTGCACAGAAACTAGTGGGGTCCAGCTGGGGATGTAGCTCAGCTGGTAAAGTATTTGTCTAGCTTGCACAAAGCCCTGGGTTCCATGCCTCGCAAACACATAAACCAAGAGTGCGGGTGCACACCTGTGATCCCAGAACTCAGGAGGTAGAGGCAGGAGGATCAGTAGTGCCAGGTCATCCTTTGCTACATAATGAATTCAAGGCTATAGCTGCCTAAAAAAGACAAGACATGACCATGAGTCAAAAGTGCTTTGCTCACCTCACTTCTATTTATACTCCAAACTTTGAATTTTAGCCTCCCTCAATTCTTTGCTCCTTGTCTTCACACACACACACACACACACACACACACACACAGACACACGTGCACACACCAAATCTCAGTTTCCCCATCGTGTTTTGGGCAAACCCACATGTATTTTTTGAAAGCACAATGTGTTTTTGCAAGTAAAAGCAAAATATTAAACCATCAGAGGATCTAGTTTAAGGGGAGAATACTTTTAAATTATTCTCTTTAGTTTTATGGTTTTAAAAATTAAAATGGGACAGAAATATCCCACTCTGATGCCTAGTTCTCTTTTGTTGCAGCTTCTATCCTTATGCATGAAAATACACATATAATTTAGCACACACTTATTATGCAATCCTGAAATAGTAGCAAAAACTGTTATTTCCATTTATGGTTTATGTCTCTAACATCTTAATGCTATATTATAGCTTTCATTTTCAAAAGCACTTCAAAACCCATTTTAATATTTATCCATATACCATGATTCCACGATTAGAAGTATGTTGTAAGCTTATGATATTGCTCATAATTAATACATTTCGAAGAGATCTCATGAATAGTATTTAACATTTTATCACAGTAGGATGGTCACATTTTACATTCATTAATTCACTTGACTTACTCATCTGCACTGGAGATGTACGGGTATTTGTGATTGCTTTTTCCTTCTCTGCGGTCTATGCTAAAAAGACTAGGGATAGCTCCTGTCATCTTCTCTGCAAACTGCCAGCATCTACTGCAGTAGCCAGGACATGGTTAGTGTCCAGGAACTGTGTTAGAATAAATGAATAAAAGCATCCTGCCGTCTTTCTGCTATGCTTCTCAGCAGCTGCACAGCCAATTGCTTCTCTCCCAGAGAGTAATCCATTACCACATAGGATGAGACACAACCATCTGCTTGGAAGGCTGAGACAGAAAGATCACATGTTCAGGACCAGCCTAAGAAATTTAGTGAGATGCTATGGGGAAGAGGGAGATGAGGAGGTAAGGATATTCTCTCAATTACAGAGCTCTTATCTAGCCTGCATAAAACCACAGGTGTAATTGCTTGTGGCCCAATAGATGAGTATGTGAATCAGTGAATGAATAAATGAATGAATGAATGATCCTTTTCTTTCCTGTAAAACTTAAACCTTGAAGAATAATTCCACTTATTTCACAGTATTATGAAGCAATTTGTTCCTAGATAAAACATTCCAATTTAGAGGGAATCTCCTTAAATTAGAGAGCAGCTCCTTAAGATGTTCTGTTAGGGAGGTTCACTATTCTACCCTGTAGGGGCCTCATCAGGGCTCAGGAAGTAAACAACACAACAGCTTCAGGAAGTTTCTGAAACTGATTAGATTCACAAGGCCCCTCCATTCCCAGTTATATATAAACAGAAAGAACTGTGGAGCTCATTTACTCCAATCAGCTGAGCTACCTAGAAGAGACACTCTCCAACCTGTCAGGTTGCCTTCAAGTTCTGCTGTGAGTTTCCTGAGCTGTCTTCAGAGTTGGGGTAGGCTTCTGGTGATAGAGCTGTCTGACTTCTTTCTTCTTCTGTAAGTAACCCCTCACCCATACTTCATAAGTAACCCTAGTAAACTGACTGGCTTTCCAAGTTGGATTTTAGTGGTATCTTTACTTTGGATATCTTTGGTGAGTAGATAATTGTTCCTAATTCTCAGGAATAGTGTTATTGTGATAGAACACCCAGCTGTCTACACAGATGCCAATTTGCTTGACGTACAATTTAAGTAAATTTTTAAGATTTTCTTTGTGCTATTGAATCAAAATCGCTGAGCAAGAACTACAGTGAAAACCAAAGATTTATTTTTATACACACACACAGACACACACACACACACACACACACACACACACACNCACGCACGCACGCACACACACACACACACACACACACACCCCTCTGGATCAGTCAAAAGCCATTCCCTAAAAGCATCTTTCTCACAGAGGACATAGGCCTGCATATCCTTGAAAGGGTTAAATTCCCCCTCGTCCCCTGAAGTAGGTGGGAAGAAGTGGGGCACTAAATGCCAATGACTTTTAAATAAGTAAATTCATAGTATTTCTCCGGAATGGAAACATTTACAACTCAAAGAAGGAAGGAGCTTCATAAAACTCAGGAAGTAAATGAAACTTATAAGACTCAGGAAGCCAATGAAACAGGAAACTTAGTTGCAAAATTCACAAGGGTGTAAAAGCAACAGACAGTTGCTGAAGAGGACTCTGATAGACACGGCATTCATGTCATGCAAGGAGCTCCAGGGATGTAGATGTAGATTTTGTGAGTTGTTACCCTGGTGGGAGTGACTTTGAGTCACAAGTATGCCTGTGAATAACCTCTTACTCTATAACTTCAGTAAATGTGTTGATTCCCTAAAATAGACTTGAATGTAATTGTGAGAGTAACCTTACAGGCTACAGAGGATAAACTCCTCATTCATGGTTAATTTGGAGCCCCATTTCTAGTTTACCTCTGGCCCTGGGTGGAGACATGGTATTCCAATTTCCTCTGAAGATTGGAACATTATATACTATTTTTTCTTCCCTTAAATGTTAATCTAGCTGTTTCTGTCAATCACTTGGCCAAGAGAACTCAGAAAGACTCATTCACCAAAAGCCGTGCTAACAAGACCGGAGGAATGAGTATCCCCTCAATGAGATAACATACTTAACTCTCCTCAGAATCCCTACCCTGATACAGTTGATGCCCTCTAGGGGTACAGGAAAAAAAAGAGTTGTTTTCTTTGATGATTAGTGAACTGAAAGGCTGGAAAGAAATGTTAACTAGATTCTCAGAGACTTCAGGCAGGGCTACTATGATATTTACCAAAAGATACTGAAAAATTAATGTTCTTGAAATCTATCTATCATCTATCTATCTATCTATCTATCTATCTATCTATCTATCTATCTATCTATCTATCTATCTATCTATGATAGTTTGTATATGCTCAGCCCAAGGAGTGGCAGGATTAGAAGGTGTGGCCCTGTTTGAATAGGTCACTGTTGGTATAGGCTATAAGACTCTCATACTAGCTGCCTGGAAGCCAGTTTTCTGCTAGCAGCCTTCAAATGAAGATGTAGAACTCTCAGCTCCTCCTGCACCATGCCTATCTGCATGCTGCCATACTCCCACCGTGATGATAATGGACTGAACCTTTGAACCTGTCAACCAGCCCCAATTAAATGTTGTCCTTTATAAGACTTGCATTGGTCATAGTGTCTGTTCACAGCAGTAAAACCCTAAGATATTATCTATCTATCTATCTATCTATCTATCTATCTATCTATCTATCTATCTATCTATCTATCTATCTCATACATACATACATACATACATACATACATACATACATACATACATACATAAATACATGACAAGGGCTTTCTCCATGTAGAGAAAGATCTGATTCTTTTCTATAACACTGATTAAGAAGCCTCTGTCATGTAGTTTCCTTAAGCCTGCCTCCTTTCTGAGATACTCAGAAAAGTGTGCCTTCTTTTCTCTTGTTGAGGGAAGTATTAAAAAAGTAGAACTGGCTCATTCCCGCACTTGTGCCTCTGCCCCAGCAGCCTAGCTGGCCATGCACTGGTGGGCAATGGCTAACCTGTTTTTATCTCATGGAGATTCTGACTCTGAACTCCACAATTTCTCTACCCAGCTTACTAGGTTCCAACTGATGGGTCACTATCACACCAATGCTGTGCTTCACATCCCCCACATCCTTTGTGGAGCATCTTAGGCAAACCCACACTTGCCCATCATACCTTTCTTGAACCCAGATGAACCACAGTGTGAAGGAAATCGCAACACAAACTTAGTTCAGAAACAATGGTAACTCGATCTCTGGGCACAATATCTAAAACCTAATCTTGTAAGCCTTATTAAAATCTGATCCCAACAGTGACAAATCCTTGCAGATCCACCAGGATAATAGGAAACACTAGCAGCTACATCTTAACCCTCTGTCTGGGTTCCAAAGAGGACTAATTCTTTCCTGCTTCCTCTCTCCTTTCATCCAACCCAGAAGTCCCGCCTAGCCCAGTGATTGGCTCCTTTATTCATTAGGGGATTGGTTCACAAGAACAGCACCAGGCCCATCCACAACATTTTCTCTTTATATTTTGGATACGGGCCAAAACCCTGGGCATGCCTTCTCGGATACTCGGAGCTTTCTTAACTCCTCTGAAGCCTCCACTCCACACTTCTTCCATGTGGCTTCTTGCTGACCTCTGCTGCTAGATCTGTCGACGTTTTCATACTCTCACTCAAATGGCATGGTGTCCTGTCTCCCTTCTCCAGAAGCAACTAAGATTACAGCTTGCCTCCCTTGTTGTTTTTCTCACAAATGCTAATAAAGTTGTCTCCAAACTTCCTTCTGGATATATCTCTAAGTTCTTTTATTGAGCAGACTAAGAACGCAAAAGAGGGAACTCCAATTTCTCCAGTAACTTACCATGTTTGCAGTCCGCCTTTGCTACTCTATCTGGAATGAAGAGACATTTCTTCATGCCTCCCAGAAAAATATTCATCCACCAATAGGTTTATTGTATTGTTTTCCTCTTGCAAAGAAAATAACCAAGGCATGTTGTTGCCAGTGGGAATTTCCACAGGGTTCCCTGGGGTTTTAGATCCATTGTGTATATTCAAGAGCAAGTCACAAGATGTCAGCTGTCCTATAATACTGGCAGCCACGTAAAAATTAGCCAGATGGATATATTCTCTCCTAGAAAAATAAATGTTTGCATCTGCAAGTACATTACTGGATTATAAAAATCACCACTATGAGAGATTAGGATGGGGCTGGCTTCTGGTGGACATTCCACATACTTTAAAACTTTATGAATCATTTAAAAATCTCATTATAGAATGAAAGGTTAAAATTTAATAAGAGACACTGTGGTTGTTTGAATGAGAATGCCCCCCTTAGATTCATATATTTGAATGCTTTGTTCTCAAACTSTTTTGGAAGAATTAGGATGAGTGATCATGTTGGAAGAGGTGTGGCAGTATGGGTGGGCTCTGTGACTTTAAAAGCCCATGTCATCGCTCCTTGTCCTCCTCCTCCCCCCATCCCTCCCTCTCTGTTTGTTTCTGTCTCTGTCAGTCTCTGTCTGTCTCTGTCTCTGTCTGTCTCTGTCTCTCTGTCTTTCTGCCCCCCTCTCTCTTTCCCTCTACCTCTTCCTCTCCCTCTCCCTTTCTCTGCCTCATGCTTGCAGATCAGATGCTAGCTCTCAGCTACTGCTCCAGTGTCATCCCTACCTGCCTACTGCCATGCTCCATACTATGTTGGTCATAAACTCACACTCTAAAACTTTAATCCCTCAATAAACTTTCTTCTATAAGTTTTCTTGGTCTTCTCAGCAAAAGAAAAGTAACTAAGACAGACATCTATGTTAGACTAACTATAAACCCACCCACAATATCAGTGCCCAATTTTAGTCTAATTTTATGATCAATCAGAAAGTTAGAAAATACTCTAGATCAGTTAACTTCTAGATGTCTCTTAGAATTTGCACAATCTATGGGAACCCATATCTTTAAAAACCTGTGAATGAGAATTCTAATCCTGTTCTGTCACTAACATGTCTTGTAATCTTTTTCTTATTCCATCAAAAAAATATGCATGTTAACATACTGCTTTTCTTAAATGGATCCTATGAGGTCTAATTAGTATATCAGTGTGTGTGTGTAATAGTTTGGTAAACTCAGAATAATGTACTGAAGTCCCAAAGCTGACTTTATAAGCAATACACATTTCCAATGTGAATATTTTAGTGTTTTGTTCTCTATGCCAATATTGGAATCTAAAGTAATGGCTGTAGCTTTGCTTTCCAAAAACAAAGGAAAACATTCTTTTCTTAAAGTGCTCAATGCCCCTAAATTTCCAACTGTTCTTAAAATGATATTCCAGTACCTTTCTATTAAGAAGCAAAAATCATATGCAATAAATTCACTGTGAGTAAGGACAGTGTCTGCCATAGTTGGCATGGGCTGTGAATGTTTCTAATGACATACTGAAACCACCCACGATGCATTACTTGTTCTTCTCAGGGTCCACATAAAAAGCCCAATTTTAATTTAAAATAAAACAGTGTCTGTGGAGAAAAGGGCAACAATATAAAGGAATTGGGGGAGGACTCTGAATGTCACAATGACAACCCCAATTTTCTTTTGTTTGTTCTGCTAAACTGAAAGCAATAACAAGCCATCATATACCTATTATGTATAAATTCCCATAACTCATCAGTGATTAAAAAACAAATGTCTAACCAGTTAAAGATTTCCAGTATGTATCAGCAAAGAGTGACAGTGTCAGATTTGCCCAAAGTATAGAATTAATCATTGCAAAGTCTACTTCCTTTCCCTGACAAATCCCTCATGCATATATATGCACAGACATCTATATGCTCATATATATAGCAGCATCCTTCCAATAACAGACTTATTTGAGCACAGCCTGCCTTTCATCTGTTATTCTCACAATACTTTACTAATAATAGATAATCTGGGAGTTTTGTCTGTGCTCTGGGTATTATTGCTTCTGTATCTACAGCATGTCACTGGCATTGGCCCTGTCTGTCACTGCCAAGATAGCTGATTAGAGGAGTGAAGAATGGGACTGGAGACCAAGGCCGCATTGCAGGTGGATAGGCTAGGGATTCTGATGCTGCTTTGTGCTGTGTGTTGGGGTGGGGTGGCTTTTCGAACTATGGTTCTATGAAGAATTCACTTCAAAGGGTGAAGTATAACTCCACAGCATGACAACAGGTTCAGTGAAGCCCAGTACAGCCCAACAGCAGGTAGCTCAGAATAGAAACACTGCCCTAACCCATGCCTGTTCATCCCCTACCTATTCACTCAGCATCTGTTCATCCAATACCTGCTCACGCCTACAGTTTTGTAAATTTCAATCCAAAACCAATACCTTCCAATAGGACTCATTTCTTATTGTTTCCACCTTCTTCAGATAGCAACAAAAGATAAATATATTATATATGATATATATGGATATATATACATATATATCAAATCATGTCCCCAGCTTATGTTGCTATCTGAAGAAGGTAGAAACAATAATATATAACATAATATATTAATTATGTAATATATGTAATATGAATTAATTATATGATACATAATATATAATGTATTATGTATAAGCACTGCAGGTAGACGATCTTGCTTGTCTTCTTAATATTGTAACACTACTAAATAAATTTAAGTGATAATAAATTTATAAGAAGAAGCATAGAACTCTCAAGTGATCTTGGGGAAACAAGTTCCATGAATATTTGTCTTTTCCAATGTTGCATGTTGCTGAGCCTGCTGGTGTCCTTCTGCTCCTCAGTTGTATGGTGGTGGTGGAGGTGGAGGTAGTGTGGCCGTGTTGGTGGCTAAGCTTGTAACCCTAGACACTGAAAGATTATAACTTCATTATTCCTGTTTTTTAGGATAATACCTGCATTAGATAGACCTAATTTTTCTGTCAATTGACTATTTCTTAGAAGCTTTCGGGACCCATTCATGCAGATAAGCAAACCTGAGTCTTCTATAGAGATAGCAGCTCCCCAGCCACTGAACAGTAACGTGTCAGAAACAAATTCAGAGGCTCCAGCACACACTTTCCATGTGGCTTCATCTTTTTCTCCCCCTCACTTTTCAAGTGAGGGATCCTGGAATAATGTTGATCGATTGGTTCAAATTACTAAGTGTCCACACTTTTATATCCATTCCTTCCAAATCACAGAGTAAAGATTCAAATGGAAAAGAATTCAGTTAGCACATAAGGCAGTTAAGGTGGGAAATTTGGGTACATTTCCAGGATAAAGCATTCATTTTCTCATGACAGGTGGTGGGTGAGATTACTCGCAAGGTACTTACCATCTAGTATCTTCATAGAAATTAGGCAAAAAATCTAAAGAGGACATGTTCTGCCTCTCTAATATAGATGAGCCTTCAATGTTAAATTTTTGACTTCTTATTTACATACCTCACTTCTTGGGTAATTCTTGACTTTTTCATACCACCCTAATATCAACAGCCAAGTTTTTTTAACTGCTCTTGTCTGCTTTAACTTCTGATACTATGCAGTATACGTACCTTAAACTTCATATCTAAGTAGCCTATCAAAGTTAATACAACAAAACTGGTTTCTCTATATGTTTATACATCTGATCCCTTTTTATGCCAATTACTGAAACTATCCATCATACATCTATTCAGCTCCAGGCGGTTCAACCCAATCTCAGCTCTTTACTCTGTCCTATAGCCCCAGGTGTAGTAATGATTTTGGAGTTCTTGGTTTCTTTAAAGAACACAGAATTAGTATAAGAATGTGTTTTCATTTTAATCTCAGGTGTGGGATATGGGGCTATTTCTAATTGACCAAACAGCAGATAGCTATGATTTGCCACATGCCCTACCAGGGGTATAGTTTTGCCAGTTGCAGATAGTTTCTGTGATTGTGTGTGGTGTTTGGGAATCTGGAGACTTTTCGGGGAATGTATAAATGACATGGCCCTCAGAAGCTGGGTGGGTTATTGGGTGCTGTTGGTTGTAGTTTGTTAAGTAGCCATGCACAAAAAAGAAACAACAAGAAGAAATTATATATCCTGCCAGTGAAGATCAAACTTGTCTCAAGGAACTGGACTCCATAAATCAGCAGGAAGTAGTCTAACATTGCCTCTTTTCTGATCCTTGATTTTATTCAGGGATCTCTACCCTTTCTCCTCTATCTTTTTTTTTTCTCTCCTATCTAGTGTTAGAGGATTGAAAGGGTAGAAGAAAGGGGGTGAAGAATTGTGGAAGAAATAACCCACAAAATAACAAAAGACAGCTACAACTGAGTTGAGCTCTGTAAGATCAGTAATCACCATAGTCCTGACTCATATCGTCCTTATATTCTGTATCTTCTTCATTAGACCTCTTATAAGTTCATAACTCTTCCTCCTACTTTTATTCTTGCACCCTATCAGCCCAATTGTTACACTGCAGAGAAATCTCTCAAGTATGAATCAGACTATGGTGCTACTTTATTCATTCCCCATTTTGCCAACAGCTTTCCATTGCAAGCAGAATGAAACCTGTACTTCTGAGGAATAAGACCCACAGACCTAGATCTCTGAGCTTAGCTAAGACACTCTAATTTCCTATATTCCTACACTGTTCATCCCTCTTATTCTTTGTCCTTCTAATGCTATCTTAGGGTTCKCTCTCTCTAAAACWCCCAGTTTGTTTCTTCCTTAGGACTATATTACGATCCATTTAGACTGGTATAGCAACATTGTCATGAATGAGGTGGCTTACATTCAAGTCTGTGTTATGGGAGCTGGTTTCTCATAAATGGTGCCTCTTATCTGGATCCTTACATGATGGATGGGGCATGTGTTGCCTTCAAGTATTGGTGGTGGTGGTGGTGGTGGTGGTGGTGGTGGTGGTGGTGGTGGTGGTGGTGGATTAAAATTAGGGCAAAATTCCATTCAGAGACTTCATGACCTACTTAGCTCCAAAGATTCTTTGTTAAGATATAGGTCTCCATATATATGAAGTTTTGGAAAAGAGATACAAATATTTTCATGATTGGTCTACATATTGCTCTGATCCTCCTTGCATTCCTAGTGCATATGTATACTGAGCACCTAGTACAAGATGATTTGTCTCTTGTATAAGGTAACAGCAGTGACTGAAAGGCCTGTTCTCATGGAGTTGACATGGCTTAGGAATGTTTGGTCATGTTTTTGTAGGATTCCTGGAACAGAGTTCTAACTCTCCTTGTACATCAGTTTTTACTCCATCTAAATTCAATTCTATGYAATAATAATAAGTGGTCAATAAAAAAAAGACTCTAAAATCTTGCTCATTTCTCTGACTAGGGTCCTACCATGTTTCATGCTTAATTTTCCTCAGTCCCCTATGGCTATCTAAAATGTTATTGTGGAGGCCTATTTCTGTCTTACCCCAATGTGTGTGTGTGTGTGTGTGTGTGTGTGTGTGTGTGTGTGTNGCTCGCAGGGGTCAGGCCCGCTCCCACACTTACTTCTTGAGGAATGCTGCCAGAGCTCTGACGAACTCCTGCTGGTTAACGTCTTTTACAGTAACTCCAGGCATCTGGGACGGGGCAAGCATGCAGAGTCAGGCTTGGTGCAAACCCCCGCCCCGACCCGACCCGCGGCTCCGGCATCCACCCAGCCCCGTCCCGCCGGAGCCGGCACAGTGGCCGGGCGCCCACGCCACGCGGGTCGCAGCGCCGCGGCGTGGCGCCCGCGTGGGCAGAGTCCTCCGCACGCCTCTCCCCCAGCCCACCTTCCGGGCGCTCCGCTCACCCCTCCGCTGCCCACCCAGCCCTCTCCCGGGCTCCCGGGCTGCGGCGATCAGGCATGTCCGGGCCTGCCGCTCGCACGTGGCCGCGGCTCCAGGGGGCGGAGCGACCCCGCGCCGGGCTTCCCGCGGTCCCCGGCACGAGCTCTGGGGGCAAGCCAGCCCGGCCCCGTGGCCCCGTGCACAGCCGCGACCCAGAGCCCTCGCTTACCGTGCGGCCTCCGCGCTGCCAGCCAGGGGAAAGGGAACGACGGGGTTTCCCGGGCGCACAAGTCGGGCGTCGAGTCTCGCGAGAYTTCGGAGTGCTCGCGAGAGCGGCCAAACCAGAGGACTCCGCCTCTCTGAGGGCGAATGTGGCTTCGTCTCCACCTAAAATGGGAGGGTCTGTAAGAGGAAGGGGTGGAGAAGCCAAGAGAAGGGGCTGGGGACGAGACTAAGGGTCTGTTTCCTCTTCCCGTTTCCTGGGGCGTGACCGGAGCGCGCCGCGGGAGTCGGCCTTCATTTGAGCCTTGTGGGTCTGGMGGGAACAGGAGGGGCGGAAACTATTGAGGGCGGAAGTGCGGGCGAAGTTGAGAGCGCACGGAAGGAAGGCGGGACTCAGCACAAGACCCTGCTTCCTGGCCGGAAATGGGCGTAGTAAGGGCGGAACCGTGAGAGGCAACCCAGGGAAAGGGCAACGTGACATGTGGCCACCAGCACCTTTTGTGCTGGCTTTCGTCTTCACGAGACCAAGACGTACACGGAAGCCCCACCCTTCTTTGGGCGGAAGTTGCTTCAGCTTTGACGGTAGCGGAGTGGGAAGAAGGCCTTGGAAGCGGGGAGGAGATTAGGGCGGGGACGAGGAGGCAGAGGAGGGCCCCGGGGGGAGGTTCAGCTCCGCCATCTAGTGCCGGGGTCGGCTCAGCCGTTAGTCCCGGTTTGCCTCTGAGTCATCCAAGCCGGCTTGTGCAGCTCTGTTATATCCCTGCCTGCCTGCCTGCCGACCTACTGTCTATCGTTTGGTGTTTTGACACAGGGTSTCATTATTTAGCCAAGACTCGCCTGGGACTTGTTAATTTCTCCAAGGCTGGCTTTGAACTCATGATCCTCCTGCCTCGTGCTACGGGAGTGTCACTACGCCAGGCTCTTAGTTTGTTCCTGTCCCCCCACCTCCCCCAAGCGCGGCACATAAAATATTTGAGAATGTGTCGCATCCAGACGATTAAATATTATTCAAGATCGAAAAGAAACCGGGGCCATTGAGATGGTTCACTTGGTAGAAGTGAAGATCACTTCTTGATCACTCATTGATTGCGTATCAATACGTTAGATGAAGAGAAAAGTCGAGCCAGTTTGTGGTGTGGAGAGGTAGATGGCTCAGATCTTTCAGAGGACCGGAGTTCAGTTCCCAGCATCAACACTGGCAGCTCACGATAGCGTGAAATTTCACCTCAAGTATGCACATCTGCATACACATACAATTAAAAGTAAATTTTAAAAAATCATAAAAATCATAAACACCTAAATGCGCAGAGTGAGGCACACCTATGGTCCTAACACTCAGGAGGCAGAGGCAGCGGCAGGAGGATTGCTACAAATTCGAAGTCAGACTGGTTTACATAGTGAGTTGTTTTTTTGTTTTTAAAGATTTATTTACTTTTTATGAGTACACTGT
>BDUI01001295.1:111441-123034 GCA_002335545.1 Apodemus speciosus
GCCCAATGCAGCAGTGTAGGGGAATACCAGAACAGGGAAGTGGGAAGGGGTGAATAGGGGAACAGGGGTAGGGAAAAAGACATATGGGACATTTGTGGGGCGGGGAAACCAGGAAAAGGGAAATGAAATGTAAATAAAGAATATATATCCAATAATAAAAAAACAAAAATACAAAACAAAAAACAAAAAATAATAAACAAACAAATAAATAATATATTATAAATACATAAAGATAGAAAATAGAAAAAATCTTTTAATATCCTATTCAAGTGCTTTGCTCATTTTCCTATTTGATTGTTGTTTTTCCATGTTTACCTTTAGATGTCATTTTAATTTATTTACTCTGTGTTTGTGGTTTGTGTGTGTGTGTGTGTGTGTGTGTGTGTGTGTGTGTGTACACATCCTGGCCATCTGACAACGTATAGGAGTGGGCCAGCTGGATCACATGAATTCTCAGACTTGATGGCAAACACCTTTACCTGCTGAACACTCTCTTGTTGGCCTTTGACAATTACTTAATTACAGCAGCATTTGCAAATCTCTCTCTAAGGTCTTAAATCTCACGTAGGGCAATTTGGTAGCATCTTTCAGAATTAAAATCACTTTACCTAGTTCTTTTATTTATAGCAATCATTGAGCAGATGTATTCTGGCATGAAAAGTAACTTAGAAACAATGAATTAATTGCAAAATTGTTTACAAAATTAACATAAAGGCCACCTAAGGATTTGTCAGTATGTCTAGTTAAATAAAGAATGATTTTATTGGTGGATTGCATAGCTATGTAGCAAGAACAAGACAGTTCAAAACTCTATAATGTGTATTTTTAATTTCTTAGATCTCAAAGATGCATATTTTAAAGTTACAAAATAATACTGACTATAATAATTATCACCTTTGAGTAAAACAAACAAATGAATATTTTTGTCCTAGTTTAGGTTCCAGTTGCTGTGATAAAATAATGACAGAACTGACTGTCAGGGAGGAAAGGTTTATTCTGCTTACAATTCCAAGGGACACTCTCAGTCACTATTCTATAGCTGTGAAAAGACACCATGACCAAGACAACTTATAAAAGGAAGCATTTCATTGGTGCTTTGTTTACAGTTCAAGAGGATGCGCCCATGGCCGTCATGATGGGGAGTGTAGAGGCAGGCAGGCAGACATAGCTCTGCAGCAGTAGCCGAGCCCTTGTATCTGACCTACAAACTAGAGGCAGAGTCAGGCAGGGCCCCAGAGCCAACCTCCAGTGACACACCTCCTCTAACCAGGCCACACCTCCTAATGCTTCCCATGGTCTCTTCCAATTGAGGAACAAGTATTCAAATGTAGGAGCCTTATGGGGGCTGTTCTCACTCAAACCACAGCACAGCCCATCACTGGTGGGATGTCAAGGTTGTAGGAATGTGAAGCAGAGGGAGAATGAAAGCAGGCGTGTTCATTACTCAGCTCCCTCTACACGCTACAGGGCCCAACCCCAGGTAATGCTCTCACCCGCCGTGGGGTGCATCTTCTTACTCAATTACTGTGATGGAGTCAATCCCCCACAGACATGCCTGCAGGCCAACTTGATGTCAACAGTCCCTCTCTGAGGCAGTCGTCGCTGATGGTTCTGTGTCCAGTTGACAGTTACGTCAACCATCACAATGTCGATACAGGTGTTAGAACATATCTGAGAATGCATGTAGTAAAATGGAAAGACAGGTGGCTAAGGGATATGCATGGGGAGCAGGATCCTAAAATATATGTTCTTTCTTCTCCTAGTAGATTTACTGGTACGTAGTTCGCGTGCCCTGAAGTCGTGAGCGTCATGTTTCAGTTGAATTTAAGTATACTTGGAAAATTGTAAAAGCCTTACTACATGGTAGTTAGAGATCATTTTCTTCATGTTGTAAAGGAACTTTGTGCCGTTACATCTATTTTACATTCCCATGCCTGGTGCCCACCAACCTCTTATCTGCCTCCTGTTTCTAATTATTTCCCTTTTTCCAGGGAGTTTGCATACATTTTGACAGCTTTTGGATTTCCTTTTCTCTACTTTGAGTTCCTATTACCCCTGCAAAAATAAAATATTATCTAATTGGTGTAGTATTATTTCTGTTGTCATACTGAAAAGTTAACCGATATTCCAGTACTCTAAGCAGACTACAAATACAATGTTATTGTTGTGAACATGGCCCCATTTCCTATTTTTATTGCATCAGTATTAGACCTCATTTTTGGCTTAGCCTAGGCTGAAATTTAGATTTAATGATTGCTCACACAAGTGAAAACTTTTCTGAGAAAGGTCAAATCAGTTCAGATGGAGAAGAACAAATCACTGTACTGAACGAAGATCTGGATATGGAAAGAATACTGTCWGGCCACTTCACTTTTTATTGCCCTATTCTGTTAGGAGTCCATAAACATGAATTGAATCTTGTCAGCATTTGCAAGGGTTGGCCATCCTCTACTGTTTAATAGTCCAGCCCATGGTTAACTCACACAATCACACAGCTTGACATATGGGTGGGACTTTACAAATTTGTCGGTGATATTTCCCCTCATTTATTCACCTGTATGAGTGCCAATCTAAGTTCATGACTGACATGTTTAACCTTTGTGAAGAATCTCTGTACAGACACATCTATATGGATATGAGCTGCCTCGACAGTTCCAAAATCCAGAAGTGTGGCCTGTCCCTTCTGCAGAGAATAGTATCAGTGACAGGACCACCAACCAAGTGACAATCAAGGAGATAGCAGCACCGTTTCTTAAGCATTTACTGCAGCCAGTCAAGTCATTTGGACACCGATTTGGATGATGGCATTACTTTTAATCTCATTTTCATGAAAGAATACTTCATCCTTGGGTTATGCTTACCATGCCCAGTGTCATGTAGCTAACAAATGCAACATCTCAAATGCAAAGCCAGGCTTTCATGGATATGTTTTTGTGGTATGTGGCACACGGGAAATACAGTCTTATCCTGCTACCGGTGCCTACAGTTGCAGGTGGTACCAACCTCTAGATCTGTTATTTCGTTCTGTATGCCCATCTTCTGCAGTGTATGATAAGCTAACTTCACACTACTAGTATATTAGACATAGCCAGAGATTAACAATAACAAAAACAGAGTGACTGCAAAAAACATACTAAGGAAAGTCATGGGAATATGTTTCCTGTCTTAAAATACTTTGTTGCTTACTCACCTCCAAGGACACATTTTACAACTTCTTGACATATGACGATTTCTTGGCCTATGGATTGCCAGAAGCACTAATCTTGTGTTTGGGAGTTAACTAAGGAACTCCTGCACATACAAACCCTGAGAAAATATGATAGTTACACTGGTGAAAGATACCTGTCCATTGAATAAGCTTCCTGGAAGAGAGCATATTTAGCCTTGATACATTGACCATTGAGAGGACTCATGTCCTGACTGGAGAGTGAGATGGAGAAGAGTTTATTATGCTTTACTCAGAATGGTGCAAAATTTTAAAGTTATAAATTATTTCTAGATTTTACACTTAATATTCCCCAGCTATGGTTTACCACTGAACAAATGGCTGAAACAGAAACCTCAGGTAGATGTCCAGAGGAGACTACTGATGTGTGCCGAGACGTTAGTATCACTCCCAACTTACATTTTACACCCTTATTTCTTTACTACATTTTAAAATCTAGTACTTTATGTGTCTTGCCTTGCCAACTACCTCACAAATTTTCTACCAAAGCATCGACTTAAATAAGCCGACATATTGACTGTGTTGTGTGTTTGCTCTTATACTTTATTAGAAAGAAAAACAAAGGATGTATTTTAGTGGATACCTGACACTTGATAGTTCTGTTCTTCTTGACACAGATTGTCTTCTCTGAGATAAAGCAAGAACCAGTTACCAGTGTTGATGGAGCCAATGTAAGGGATATGGAGAATGAATCCTGTATCCCTATCCTCCCTTTGGGAGCACACAGATTTAATTGTTGAGTAGAAACTATGCAAACAAAACCACAACATGAAAGACTATTATTAATGGAAGTGATAATGTGTCCTTCATGTCTCATAAGCCAAATAGTGTGATAGAAGGGAGGTGTTACAGGAAATTAGATTTTTTAAAAATATCGACAATGCCTGAGGCCAATCAAGAATATTTGACCAGGAGATGGCTTTGAAAAGTTCTTATAGCCAACAGTGTACATGTGTGGTTGTTGGTTGCTTTTGAAACACGGACTCAGTAAGTTGCTTCATCCTCTGGATAGGATCTGACCTATCATTTAAAAAATAATATACAATCTCCCATTTAGCCAAGTGAAATTGCAGGTGGTGAGGGCAAGAGGTTTCTTGAAGGAGACATGGCAGGTCTGGAGGACACCTGGGCAGACACGGTAAGTGTTGCAGGGGGTATCGAGGAGCCAAGGATGGTACTGGCGTTAGTGTCATGCCGGGAGAACATTTTCTGAAACCAAACTTTGTTGAGGAAAACAGAAAACACGTTCTATGATATTAAGCCCTTGAGTCCTATGGAAAAGAGTGATTTTTGTCTAGGTTTTGTTTTAACATTTTTCATCCTCTGTAACCAATGCTAACTCAGTTGTCCTACTCTTTCCATACCCCAATGTTGGAAAACAGGAAGGCTTTCTGCCACCTCGCTCAAGTGTGGTCATTCCCATCTAGGGATCTTGGAATAAATGTTTTTTTTTTTTTTTCTTCTTACAGATGCACAATAATTATCAACCCAAATGAGAAGCACCTTTTCTTCCACTTGGCCTGATTGATTCCAGGTTGTTAAGCAAACACCAATCTGGCGAGCAGTCCTTCTTTAGGAGATGTTGTTATAATTTACTAAGCGATGGGTCTTGGCCAGTGGGGTAAGGTCTTTGAGGCTGGACAGTTCGTAAACGTGGTCTAGGATACAGCCAGAAAGTCTTTTCTCTAGGGTAAAGGGTCACCGGGCTGGGCCTGGGATCGGCCTTTGTGGGAGGAGGAAATGCAGCTTGAGGTTGGAGAGAAAAGTGGAAGCGGCCTGAGAGCAGCGTTGCAGTCCGGGGCAGCCTGAGGCACACACGGTGCAGGCTGCAGGCTGTCCCACGCACACCGCCCACGGAAGGGAACCCAGGACGCCCAGCCAGCCACTGCAGCAGGCGCGTCTCGGAGGGCGGGAGCAAGCGCGCGGGCAGGCGGAGGCAGCCAACGGCGGAGGCGCCCACTCCCCCGGTCCCTGTGCCCCGCCGCTCGTCTCCCGCCGCCGGGCGCCCGCGCGCTCGGCTCTTTCCGCCGCCGCGCGCTGCCCCGTGCGCTCCGGCACCTTCGGCAATTTCCGTCGGGCCCCGGCCGCCATTTTCTCGCCGCTTGTGTGGCTCGCTGGCTGCGTGGCTCGGTTCTTGGGAGCGAAGCTTTGTCCGGTTCGGCAATGGACGGGTAGGTACCGGAGCCCATGAGGAGGTGGGGGAGGGAGAGGAGGCCGGCGGGGGCCCGCGGCCCGGATCCGGGCCGGGGCCGGGAGCGAGGCTCCGGCGGCCCCTCCCAGGCCGCGCCGCCGTTACCCAACCCCCGCCCCATCACACACACCCCTCCCCGGGCTTCCCTCGGCCGCTCCGGCTACCGGCGCGAACCGCGGCCGCGGTTGGGAGCCCGGGGAGGCCTCGGGGCTTGTGTGGGGACTCGGTGCGGCCTGACTGCGGGGGATGGGGCGGGAAACCCGGGGCGGCCCTGCCCCCTCGGGAGCCATGTCGGCGCCGCGGGGAGACCCGAACCCTGGGGTGGCGGCGGCGGCGGCGGCGGCGGCGGCGGCGGTGCGGGCGCGAGCGGGCCCAGCCGCGGAGGCCTGTGCGGAGCGCGAAGCCCGAGGAGGCCCGCCATCCCCGGCCTCGCCCGAAACACACACCGCGGCGGGAGCGCCGAGTGGGAGCTGCGGGGAAGGGGAGGGCGCGTGGCGGCGGGAGGGAGGAGGGCACATGTCACACTCCTTTGTTTTCATCCGAGTCTGGGAGCGGGGGCGGGAGGCCATCGAAATGCCTTTACAACAACAACAACAACAAAAAAATTCAAGGCTTGGCCCAAAGGGCCCAGAAATTAAACCACAAACAAAACAAAACCCCGTGAAGTGTTTGAGGTAGCATCAGTCACATGGGCAAAGGCCACCAAGCCACGCAAGGCAGAGACAACAGATAATCCTCGCAGGGTCGTCTTCTCCCCCACACCCCTCCCCGCCCCCTACTTTGATTAGTTTTCTGGAGAAAAAAAAATAAAAACAAACAGAAAACCCCAAGCAAACGTGGACCATGCATCAGAGTCGTGTTGCATCTTTGAGAGGCTGGGCGTGAAGCTAGGAGGATGCAGAGTGAGAGCTGTGAGGGGAAAGAGACGAGGACCAATGTCGCGCCCTTGTTAACTGCACATCCCGAACGGCCCAGTTCAACTCATTGTTCAGAGAAGGGCGCACTCAAAGAGACTCAGTTAACATGAACCTTTATTAAAACGAGTGTCTGGATTTGAAGCGTCTAAAAGTAAAAATCTTAAGTTTTTTTTTTTCAGGTTACCAGTCTAGAGTTAGTTATGTGATGTTTTAAAAGAGATAATAAAAAGGTAACAGGCTTAAACATCATTGCCACAAATTACCKTAATGGGATATTATTTGCCACGTGGAATGTAGCTTCAGACATTTTGTGAATTCCCTCCAGACGATTTTTCAATTCCCAGATCTTTTTTTTTTTTTTTTTTTTTTTTTAGGTTACCAAAGAACTTAGGTTGCTGATGTCAGTACACAAGCACTGTAGGAATAGCATAGTGTTTCTGGATTTTCATCTTGCTGTTAAAGGTTCTTAAAAATGACCATAAACTGACTGAAACATTTCATGGTTCAAAGTTATTTCCAAAAAAAAAAAAAAAAAAAGTGTGTCCAGGTAAATAATAGTTTAAAAAAGTGTCACTGAGCATCTGTGAATTTGTTTCTGATTGTATTCCCAGGGTCTGGAGAATTTATGAAAGATCTTAAAAGTTTTAAAAATTAAGCAATGATTATTAGAAGAATAAGAGGTTGACATTTTATTTATTTTTTCCTTTACAGAATTGTCACTGAGGTTGCTGTTGGTGTGAAGGTAGGATATTATGTTTGAAAGTAAAGTGGAAACTATGTYGAATATAGTACCATTGTAGTGGAAAATTTCAGCTAGCCTTGACAACAAAACCCAAGCATAAAATATTTCCCTTAATTTGTAAAGTCAAAGTCTGTAAACAACTGTACAGTTGGATATTGTTCATAACTATGGTATGCTAATTGATAATCTGATTTTTTTTTAACCTCCTCTATAAGTAGTGTTAAGTTTGTTAGTTTAAGACAGTTCGATTAAAATGAAATGTGTATGTTAGGAATGAATCACATTGGTAATCAATTGTCCTGACATCAAAGAACACAGTTGCTTTAAGTACTTTCAGCTTGAGTGGCTGAAGAGCTTTCTTGCTTGTAGTAGGTTTTCACTCACTTCTTGGGTAGAAAAGCTGCTCAGCCTTTACAGTTGACTTCATGCCTACCATCTGGTACTTCYTTGAAGGCATAGACCTTTTAATGTCTTGGTGCATTACAGATATTTGGTTGCAAGCCTTTCTGCCTTGTTAGGACATATTCTTTGTCTTTTAACTTATGCCCAAGCCTATAATAGGATTTCTCCTGTCCTTCAGCCTTAATTATAAGTATAAATAATAAAACCCCACAAAACATAAATACCCTTAGAAGAACTGTAAGTGTTCCTGGTTTAGTGAGGTTGACTTTCAGTATTTTTCTTGGATCTTAAAGAATTGTGTTCATGATGGTTTAATCTTTAGAATAGGTTAGGAGGTGTTACTATGTTCTGTGATAGTGCTGTAGAGTAATATTGTGTAGAACACTTAGTTTTATTGACAGTCATGCTTTTCAAATTGAGATATTAAGAGCTTTGAAGTCAGGAATAGGTCAAGAGTACAAAATATGTTGATATTGTAGTTATTATCCAAATAGATTTCTTTTGTGAATTATATAAAAGAATAAATGATACAAGGTACTTTGCCAAAATGAGTTAACTAATAAGTCTGGTCTATTACTAGAGGATAAGTTATAAAATGAGTTAAGTAATAGCTTTGTGGTCTGTTATTAGAAAATTGTATAAAAATATTCAAGTTAAAGTTAATTTATAATTTTCTCTTATATTGGTTAAATTCTTATATTGGTTGTAGAATTATGTACAAGTACTTAAACTTACAAGTGAATAGTTGTAAAGAAAATATATGTGTGTATTTTTGAAATAATTGAAAATATGTATTTTTCTTTGATTCATAATTCARTTGCTTAGGTTTAGATGTGTTAAGTTTTTCACATTTTTAAAAATCACTGATTTGCACATTACCATGCATGCTTTAATTTTTTTTGTACAAATAGTTTGTGTTCTGATACATATCATGACCTTCTCAAACACACACGTTCGCGAACACACACACACACACACACACACACACACACACACACACGAAGCTACAATGGAATTAGGAACCTGTTACTCCGAGGAATGCCCTCGGCCCCTGTGTTGTCCCCTTTTGCCTTTCCTTCCCAGGAAGCAAGTGATCTGCTGTCACTATAGATTTGCTTGTATTTTTAGAATTTTAAATAAATGAACTCAGGAAGGTCTTCTGTTCTATTACACCCAGCAGAAGTCTTTGAGTTATTTACACGTGTCAATGATGTTCTCTTCCCCACTGTTTGCTTAGTATAATCATGCTATATGGAAATTAAAAACCTGTAGTGGGCATTTGTGTTTGGGGGTATTATAAAGTTGCTTTGATCATTTCTGCACGTTTTTGTGCAGACATATGCTTTTATTTCTCTTGGGGCCCATTGTTAAGAATGGCTGAATCATATGTTAGGCATATGTTTAACTAATTGAGAAACTGCAGCCTCTTTTCCACAGTGGTTGCACCGTCTTGCCACCACCAGGATATGAAAATTTCATTTCCTCCAGAGACTTCTCAGTCCTTTTTAGTGTTTAGTGGGTGTGAAGTGATAATTTAATTGTGGTTTTAATTCGTATTTCTGTGTGGTTCTGTTATGAGCATTTTCAATGTGCTTTTTGCCGGTTGTTCTTTTCTTCCTTCTGTGTTTTTTGAGACAAGGTTTCACTGTATAGACCAGGCTAGAATTCAGCTAAAAGTTTGCCCGTCTCTGCCTCCCGAGTGCTGGGATTAAAGGCTTAGACCACCATCACTGGTATATTATAGTCAGGGTTCTTTAGAGGAAGAGGATTTATAGAATGAATCAGTGCTCACCCCCCAATATGTGTGTGTGTGTGTGTGTGTGTGTGTGTGTATGCAACTTTATTATTAGAGTAACTTATAGACTTGTCATAGTGCTGTTAAGCTACACTGTGATGGAGGCAACTCTTATAAAGGAAAACATTTAATTGGGGCTGGCTTAAAGATTCAAAGGTTGAGTCCATTATCATCATGGCCCCGAGCATGGGAGCATGCAGGCAGACAGTGCAGAGAAGAAGCCTTAGAGTTCTACATATGGATTGGCAGGCAGCAGGGAGGGAGACAGACAAACACAGAGACACAGAGAGACACACATTGCCAGAGACCTGGCTTGAATATTTGAAATCTCCATCAACCCATCCCAATCAACACCCTTTTCTCCAACAAGGCCACACACCCTCCTTTCAAATAATAGAATTCCCTTTTGAGTCCACGAGGCCATTTTCATTCAAATGACCACAGCTGTGGTTCTATTAGTGTAACTATGGTTGTCTTCTGACCAAAGTCCAAGGATTCCATAGCTGGTCAGTCTGAGAGGCTCCTCTGATGTGTCATGTGCACACATCAGAATCCTGAAGTAGGTTCTATGCCAGTGAAGGAATGAATGCCTCAGCAAGATACATGAACCTGCCCTTGAGAATGAATTGAGCAGGCAAAAAAGCTGCCTTCCTCCATGCCCTTCATATAGGCAGCCACCAGAAGTTAAGATCGAGATGGAGGGTCGGTCTTCCTACTGCCAATGAATTAATCAAGAAAAATCCCTTACAGATACACCCAGCAGCTTGGGTTTTATTAACTCCAGGTGTAGTCAAGTTGACAACCTGGAATAGCCATCACATCTAGCTTATCTATGTTTCTAAGATACTGTTTTACTTTTGGATTTTGTAAGCTTCATTCTGGACATGTCCTTTATTAATCAGTAGCTTGCACACATTTCCCATTACCTTCTGTTCTCTGCACAGTACTTGTGAAGAACAGCAGTTATGCTGGTAGACTCCAGTTTAGTTAACTTTTTCTTTTATGGATGGTTTAGTTTGTCCTATTTAAGCCTTTCCTAATCTAAAGTAAAATGACTGTTTTCTAAGAGTTTTCATTTCAGTTTAATACTTCGGCCTCTTCTCCATTTGGGATTAAATTTTTTCAGGATCTCTCCATTTTGTTACATTAACACACACACACACACACACACACACACACACACGCGCACGCACGCACGCACGCACAGATGTAGGGAGCCGTCCCTGCAACCTCCATTACAAGATGGCGCATGTGCTGAGCAGTTTTCCATGCCTCGGTCTCTGCTTCTCCCATGGCGTCATATGGCCCCATGAGCTGCAGCCAACTGAGAGACGACACGTCCTAGGCGGAGACTGTGATCCTATATAAGGATGGGATTTTTGGTGTTCGGGGTCTCCGCTCTGTAAGCTTTGCTCTCCCTCTCAAGATGCATTAAAGCTTTACTGCAGAAGGATCCTGATTGTGCCGCGTGGTTCTTGCGGGCGAGAAGGTAGCGCGGGACACACACACACACACACACACACACACGCACACGCACACGCACACGCACACAACAACAACAACCTAGAAGGAAATAGGGGGAAAGATAGCGAAAGAAATAGGAGAAGCAGGACAAGAGAGAAGTCAGCACTCCACAGAACAGGCTGAGAACACGGATTGGAAATATTTATTTTAGATGTGAACCTCAGTTTTTCTAGCAATGTTTGCTAAAAAGAATGTTTTCGTTAATTAGTCTTGTAACTTTGTCAAAAATAATTTGCCTTAAAAAGCTTGCCTATACATGATTTTATGTCTATACTCTCTCCTGTGGACCCTTTTCTGTCTAGATGCCAAAGGCCTACTGTTTTAAGTGTTAGTTACATACTAACTCCTGAAATCAAATTGTGTTGCTCTGCCAACTTTGTTTTCAAAGTTGTTTTGGCCCGTCTGAGTTACAGAAAGCATACTGGAATCTTACTGGATTTGGCTTGAATTGGTGAAGCAATTCGAGGAAAACAGACAACTTAATATTGGATTTTCCTATCAGTGACAAAGTAATTTCTTCATTCACACAGGTCTTTAAATTTTGGGCATTGGTCTTTAAGATTTCACTGTAAAGTTTTATATATTTTTTTGTTTGCTTGTTTTATGTTGAATTCATCCCTCAGTAGCCATAGCTTCTGTAGAAAAGTGTTTTAAGAGTTCAACTTCGATTGTTTGGCACAAGAGTTTAGAAATAAGATGTATGCATGTTCTTGCTCTTGCAGTCTGTACTTTTTTTACCAAAATCAGTTTGTAAATCTGATAGTTTGTTTCAGATTCTTTTTTTTTTTTTTTTTTT
>BDUI01001295.1:123124-167317 GCA_002335545.1 Apodemus speciosus
GTGTGCTACCACTGCCCGTCTTGTTTAAGATTCTAACAGCATTTTCACATTTACCATTAATGACCAGCTGTTTGGTTGCCATTTTCTTTCTTGTCTGTGATTCCGTAGTAAGTATTCAGTGGAATGTTAAGAGTAGCCAGTTTTACCTTGTTCTTTCATTTAGGGTGAACAGTCTGTCTTCCTTTCTCATGAATTTAAGTGTTCTACAACCCATCAGTTAAAGGAGTGCGATTTTAAAGTGAAGCGCTGTAGGTCTTTGGTTGGTTTCTCTGGGGAAGTTTTAAGCTACATACTGAGAATTGTTTGTGCTTTCTATTGTCTTTCTTTTCTTTTTTCTTTTTGAGATAGGATCTTACTGTTATTTTTTTCCAGCCTAAAACTTATGTAGAGAAAACCTACCTTGAAGTCTCAGGCCTGCCTGCCTGGGAAGCTGGCGTTATAGTTGTGTGCCACTGCACTCGGCCCTCCATGCCTGTCAGCCTAGAACCTTCGGTTACTCGAGCACTTTGCTTTCTCACACTGATTATTCATGTTTTGTTTGATTATTGATTCATATTATAAATGTTCTCACTTTAGCTTCATGAACTTTTCTGTCAATTGTTTGCATTCCTTGATTGATTCTTTTTCTGTCTTTGCTTCATGTGAATTTATACTTTTACTTTTTTGATTTTGATTTTTATTTTTTAAAATTAATTAATTCCTTTATTTGAGACAGGTTCTCACTGTGTAGCTCTGTCTCAGAATTCATTGTGTAGACCAGGGCGACCTAGAGCTCCTCCCCTTCCCCCACCAAGTGCTAGAATTAAAGGTACATGCTTTTTCTATCACGTGGTTTTACTTGCTTCTCTGTTGCTGTGATAAACACCATGACTGAAAAAGCATCTTGGTGAAGAGAGGTTTATTTGGCTTACAAGTTAGTCTCAGTGAGGGAAGCCAGAACAAGCATGACTTGCTCCGTTAGCTTTCTTACAGGTCATGGGACACCTTCCCAGAGGTAGCCCCATCTACAGGAAACTGGGCCCTTCTTGTCAGCCATCAAGGAAAAAGCCCCATAGATTTGCTCATAGGCGAGTCTGATGGAGACTTTTCCTCAGCTTAAGTTCCTTCATCCTGGATCTCTCTCTGGTGTATGTCAGATTGACAAAACCTAAGCACACACAAACCTCTTCTGACACAGGGTTTACCTGCTCTGTATCCCTCTTAGTGGCGCTTCTCCGGCATCCTCGAAAAGTCTCGACTTGCTTTTCATTGAATATGCTGTCTTATGCTTTTTGTTTGCTCCTATTTAATAATACAGCACCTTTGATTCAGACTTGTAAATATGGCCAGATTTGTAGCTGTTGGTTGTTTTGTTTGATTTTGTTTTTGTTAACTAAAAATTAAGCTCTGTAACTGTAAAAAAAAAACTTGTTTTTTTTTTTATCAAATTGGATTATGCTCTAAAAATAACACATTAATCCACAACTCACAGTTTAAGTTGAACTATGTGACTATTGAATTCTTCATCAAAGGATAAATAATACTAAGCATATCTTTTTTGGTAATAGTTGAATGTAACTTTTTTTTAAATAAGGTATGTGTTGTAAAAAGTTGGTTTTGATTTGTTGATTCCTTTTTTTTTTCTGTAGATTTTAATTAAAATCTTTAGTGCCATAGCATGTACTTTGTGCTAGGGGTTTTTTCTAAAAGTTTCAAGTTTTATAATGTAATATCTATTGAATGCCCGCCAGCTCAATTTGTTGATTTTATTCCATTGTTAAGTATACATATTAAATAGTAGATATTCAGTGCATAATGACACTGAAAATGTCTTGGGCTATAATAAGTTTATAATTCATGAAAAATTTAGCAGTAAGTAAAAAGATAAATACTGATTTTATTTTGCCACATTGCTATTTGTTGGACAAACAAAAGATTCAGACTGTAGAAGGATCACATCTCCTCGGAAACTCAAGGGTTAAGTCAAAGCCAGACAGCTATGGCACAGGTACTTGCCAAAGCCCACAAAGTGGGCTCCCTGGGAATGGTAAGCTGTTCTTCCTCATAGATGACTGAGAGACAGGGAAGAACACAGGACACTACACATGGGAGGCAATGACAAGTCTGTGGTGACTGGCAGAAAGTCATTTAGCGCCAAGTTTAAGTTTGGTGTTTTTCTCCCCCACCCTCTTTCTATAAGAGTACTGGTCAACAGTTTTTCTCTCAGTCTAGCACAACAAAATGAATCAAAATATAAAGGAATATTGTTGGCGATAAACACACTTGTTAAATGAACCTTATTTTAATAGAAAAAAAATACTGCTACTTAGTAACCTACCCCCCACTCCACCTCACCCCCATATGTCAGAACTCTGATAGGTCTTTGTGTACAACTGCCAATCAGTTAACTGGAAATGTTGAGAACATAATAAATCACAACAGACTATAGCAAACAGTTACAGGCTGTGGGCCATTCTGTAAATTCGATAAATGTGTATCAGTTCTCTGTTGCAAATGAGAGATAATACTTATGAAGGATGGAGAAGACCCAGGCTTGGTGTTAGACACCTTTAATCCTAGCACTCTGGAGACAGAGGCTGGCAGAGCTCTTTGAGTCCAAGGCCAGCCTGATCTACAGAGTGAGTTCCAGAACAGCTGTAGCCACACAGAGAAACGCTGTCTCAAAAGGCCAAAAAGAAGAGGAAGGGGAAAAAAAAGGATGGAGAACTTCTGGGTAAAAAGATGTTGTAAGAGGTAATGATCAGCTCTTTCAGTGCGCCTTATATTAGATTCAGATCCTGCCACTTAATAAACCCTATAAATCAATAATGTTTATGAAAAGTTACACATTATAATACAGACTTAACTTCTGACCATATTAAGAAGTTACAAACTTTTAGATATCCTAATAGTTTTATAGCTGTTTGGATTTTGCGAGCCCGTGGTTTTTAAAGGAAACACCTGAGACATTTACACAGAAGCAGCGTGGGTACCTGAAAGTTGCCAGGGTAACTGGAACAGGTCTGATGTTGTGACTCTCAGATTTTAGCTACTTGTCCGAGAGTCCTAGGGCTAGTAATTGAGTAGTTTCTGATGTTACCATACTAAAATACAAATTTATAGGAAGAACTCATATAATGACTTTTTATACCTCATTGCTTTAAAAGTGAGAATACTAACTTTATTCTCTAATGCCATAACCCATTAATATAATTCCCCATGTTGTAGTGATCCCTAATCATAAAATCACTGCTACTTCATGACTCTACTTTTGTTACTGTTATGAATTATAATGTAAATATTTGATGTGCACAATATTGGATGTGACTCCTGTGAAAGGGTTCTTTGACCCCAAAGGGGATAGGAACCATAGGATGAGAATTTCTGTTCTAGTGCATTCCACTACTAAGAATGTGTTCAAAGTTTGCTACACAAATACTCTCATATTTTGTCTAATTTAAATTGATCTTGAACTATTATTTTTCCATTTTTCATTAAAATACATCAAAAGTTAAGGATTATATATTGATTACATTGACAATACTCTTTTTATTCAGTAAAAATTAAAATAACTTAATGAGTAGTTTTCCTTTCAGGAATAAAAAAAAGCCAACATGCCGATTAATATCTCTTAGAGCCCTTTGTAATTTCTGTTCCCACCCTTCAGTCTTCTGCTGCTTAGAGCTTGTTTCATATGTTCCTTATATTTTCTTCATTAATTATGAACTTATAAATTAAATGATCAAACTTGATATAGGTTTAATTTTTAGCAAGAATATCTTGATATGCTATGTCACTTCAGTTGTATTATTTTAGGAGGAACAGAATGTCTGGTTCACTTTGTGACATTCGTCAGTAGGGTGAGATGTTGTCAGTTTGACATACTCATTATAGAATGCTCCTATCATTTGTTCACTTTTAGTAACAAATGATTGTGTAATCTTACTGGTATTGTGAAAATAATATATTTTTTCTTCATAGATTAAAAGTCCTCTAAGAATTGCTCATGAATTATGTGTTTACACTGTAGCCACATACAACTTTTAAAACTGAAGCAGGATAGAATTTATTCTCTGATAGTTTTATACATGTTTGTAATGAATTGTAGTTCTTATTCCTACTTTCTGCTTTTATTCCCCCCTCTCTCTCTTGCTGTAACCCTCCAACTGGGTGGGAGGTTACTTCCTGGAATATGGGAAATCTATCAGTGGCTGCACCACTGGAAAAAATGGTACCCTCTCTCCAGGCAAACATTGACTGCTAATACTTCCTTGGGGAGGGAGGGAGGGAGGGCTTGGGTGTCATAAGCCCTTCCTCATCACAGTGTTTCTGATGACCAACCTCCAGTGTAGTTAGTGAGGGTTCTTTCTTTTTTATTATTACCATTTTGAAATTAAGCATTTTAATATTTATTTTGTAGTCTATTGCAGTGACTATTTTAAAAAATGTTATTAAATCTTGGGGGAGCTTCAAATACTAGTAACTTTTGATATGTGGTTGAAGTATCTTTGTTTTCAAATCAGCTATGCTTTTCAAAAATCCTTGTGCCCACAATGTAGAAAGTGCTCCCTAGAAATCACCATAATGATGTGCCAGGGGATACTTGCTTTAAGGTTGTTACTGTTTCAGAACTCTTTCAGGGGACAGTTAGCATTTTTTGATAGAAATATCTTATGAGCTCATTTATTATTTATCATTCATACTTAAAGTTAACTAAAGTTATTTGGTTTTTTTAATACTGTTTTTGCTTATTTGATTTCTTTTTCAGATTTATTTTATGTGTTTGAGTGTTTTGCTTATATGTATGTTTATGTATCATGTACATCTTGGAACTGGAGTTATTGACACTTGCAAATTGACATGTGGGTACTGGGAATCAAACACCAGCTGCCTCTGTAAGAACAAGTGCTCTTAAACACTGGGCCATCTCTCCAGCCCCCTGGAGTTTGTATCTCTTGTCCTTGAAAAGTTTTGCTTGCTAATATTAACCTTAGTATAACATGTGTAGCAGTTTAAGAAACACTAGCGTTTAAAAAAAGATACCACTTTACTAAAAGCCATATTAATAAAGCCATAAAAAAACTAACATTATTTAAAATAATGATTTTTTTAATAGTCATGTTTTTGTTTTTAGGGCATATTTCCTAGAGGCACAGTGTAGACATTGAATTTTAAAGTTTATTGAAATTACTCTTTATGTTGTACCACTAAAATAATGATAAATTTGTTTTCATTTTGAATTTGATTTTAAAAATTATTTTTAACTATCTTTCCTCAGGTTAAAAAAAAAAGACCTGAAACAAGCTACATTCATAGAAACTCAGCTAACCCTCTGCTTTGTGCTCTCTGAATGTGTTTTCATTAGTTGGTTGGTTTATCCAACTTATTTAATTAAAATATAAATTTCTTCATTTTCCTTCCCACAATAGGTAGAAAGCATAATGCATAATGTCTTATACCTTGGCATTTTTCTAAATGATACCTCCTGGACAACAAAACACATCAGGCCTTCTGTAGACTTTCACTGTTCTTACTCTTGCCAGAGTGAAAAATAACTAGTTTCTTTAGAATAGGTCCTGAATATGAAGTTGTTGAATCAGTGTGTAATACAAATACAGTTTTACTAGATATTCCTAAATGTTTGTGGTGGGGTGGGGGGTTGTAGAATAATCAGGTAAGCTCTGGGTCCTAGTGAGAGACCCTGTCTCAGGAAAAGCAAAAGTTGGAAGTGTTGCTAGTGTGGTGGGTGAGAAAGTATCCAAATACAGAATTAATTTGGATTTGTTTTACTATGAGGAAGATTAAACAGATTTTCAGCTTATGATTTATACTTCCTCTGCCAAAATCTTCACGTTTTCAAGTCTGTGTTTGAAGTTTAGATTTTTTTTGATTCAGTTATTTAGAATTTATTTCAAAATTTTATCTTGTTAAGCCAGTTGAACTTGATTGCATTTTTCTTTTTCACTATGCTTTTCATGAAAAGTATTTTACTGTGTTTGGATAAACACGGAATGTATTATAGTTTATATTCCAGTGGAATATCTAAATAGAATAGGTAAATCAATATTAGGATGATTTTGAAGGAACAAAACAGATTTTCAGTCTACTGTTTTGACCTGTTTTTCCCGAGTCTGCCAGGGCTGTCTGGCCAGAAATAGTATGGTCCATGCTTTCTTCCTTTGTATATCTCATGTATATATTGTCTTTAAAAAACAATCTTGGGCCTGGATTGATGACTTAGCAGTTAAGAATGCTCGCTCAACCCTCTTCCTGAGGGTGCAGGTTTGGCTCCTGTGATTCATAGCAGGCATCTTGGTGAGCACCTGTAACATCCGCTGCAGGGGATATGTCCTGGGTTAGCTTTATGACACAAGCTGGAAGATGTTGGAAGATGTGTGTAGGTTATAAGCAATTTTGTTATGTCATACGCAAGGTATTCACTCATTTTATGTCCCTGATAATGCCAAAACTTAATTTCTCCCTGATGCTTTGGTGTATATATGTGTTCATGTGTGTACATATAGGTATACAAATATACACATGCAGTACATTTTATGAAAACAGTTATCCATCATTTGTCATTTTGGGGGGTAGGGGAAGGGTCTCACACTGTAGTTGAGACTGGCTTTGAACTCATTATGTAGGCAATTCTTCTGTTTGGGATTGCACATGTAAGCCAGTACACCTGACTCTGGCTGTGACTTCTGTTTTGATTCAGTGAAGATTTCAGTAATTAGCCAAATTATATGTGCAGTTGCATAATACTGTAGAGAGCTCTTCTGTGAAAATGTTCAAATTATCTCATTTGGTGGATATTTGGGATAAGGCTTTTAAAGTTGAACTGCTGGTATATGTGTGGTCATACATATTTTTTGAGAGTGTACACCGAGGCTTGAGTATATTAAATTTTAGCAAGCAGCAGTGCGTTATTTCCCAGGGTTTCATTCTGATTTATGTCTCAGATTAGTACAGAAGTGTTACATTTCAAATTCTTACTGCCACTTTTTTATTTAGTTTCTTAATTTTTGTTAGTCTGGTGTTTTGTGTTGTGTTTGTTTCTTTTTTTTTTTTTTTTTTTTTTTGGTTTTGTTCCTGGTTTTTCCCCCTGATTAATGGAGTGTACATTGTTTTTTGGCATCCAGCTACCCACCCATCTCTCTGTCTCTCTCTCTGTCTCTGTCTGTCTGTCTGCCTCTCTCTCCCTCCCTCCCCTCCGTTTCTTCCTCCCTGCCTCCCTCTCTCTCCTTTTTTTAAAGGCCCTGGTTTCCTGGAACTCAGTAGCTCTGCCTCCGGAGTGCGGGGGTCAAAGGCATGCAGCACCACCCTTGGGTTGGTTGGTTTTTATTTTTAATGTGGAGCTTCACATTAACCTTTACCGTATGACCATCAGATAAATTTCAGGCACTTTTCCAGCACTAGGAAGGAAAAAAATGATCCAGGACAGAATGAGAATTAGAAAAGTAATTAGCCTTATATTTATCTCCTTTTATAACCCATGTTCATTGCCTGGATTTAGCCTGTCCTCATCCTCTTATATTCAGCCTTTCTTGTGGTCTTTGTGAACTGTTACCTGCATGTACATTTGTTTACCTTCTATAATGGCTACATTTCACATATGAGAGAGAAGGCAGGTTTTTATCCTATACTATAGATTCTAAGTCCATTTATTTTCCTGCAACATTTTTAGCTTAATTTTTCTTTAGAACTTAGTATTCTCTCTTTGTGTGTGTGTGTGTGTGTGTGTGTGTGTACGTGTACATGTATGTCACTATTTCATTATCCATTCTTCTGTTGATGGGCACCTAGGCTAATTACTGTTCTTTGTTACAGTAAATAAAGCAGCAGTAAAAATGGGGTGCAGGTCTCTTTATAGAAGGATATGGCATTCTCTGGGTGTATACATGTAGTAGTTCTTTTTTAGGTTTTTGAGAAATCTCCAAATGGTTTTCTACAATAGTCCACCCCAATCACTACCAACAGTGAATGAGGTCCTCCTCTCTCTCCACACCCTCTTCAGTGTTTGATGTGAGATTTGTAATTATAGCCATTCTTATGTTTCCTTGATAGTAGGGATACTTTCCTACTATCCTTGAATGCTTTTGCATAGTTATTGGTCATTTATTTTTTGAACACTGTTCATGCTTTGCTGTTATTTGATTTCCTTAGCATGTAATTTCTGCAGTTCCTTGTAAATTCAGATACAACTCCTTGTTTGAAGCATAGTTGGTAGAGACTTTCTCCCATTTTGTTGGCTGTTGATTCTGCTAATTGTTTTCTTTGTTGTATAGAAACTTAATTTTTCATACAGTGACATCTGTTGATACTTGGGATTAGTTCCTGTGTTGTTGGAATTTTATGGTTTACCAGTGTTTTAATATGGCCACATGTTCCATTTGCATGCTGTTTAAATTCTATGAACACATTTCTTGCAAATTTTAATTTTTCTCTTGCTCTTCTGGCTGTCTTCTGTTGATTGTCGGAAGCCTGTTGGAATATGTTTGGAAAAACAAACTTTCTTCTTTCCCATACCCAGTAGCAGTCAGCACAGGAGACTTTCCTGACCCCATAAAGATTGAAGGCTTCTTTTACCAGCAAACAAGTAATTCTTTAATAACAGATTACCAGCTGGGTGTCCTCCAAATAGCTTCTGACATTATCCCTGGAGAAAGCCTTAGATTCCATGGGTTGAGGGTTCAGTCTTCAAATTCTTCTGGGATGCTTGTCAGAAGCTTGGGTTTTTTTTTTTTGTTTTTGTTTTTTTGCCTTGCTTCTGGATATAGGTTTCCCACAGCTGTCTTCTTGAGTTCACTTAATTTACTAAAGAAAAAGACTTAGAACTTTTTTTTAAGGGTAAGATGAAGAGGTGCTCAGTGTGAGAGTGAGGGATGTAAATAGAGCTTTTCTAGGGTGCAATTCTCCAGAATTCTCTGTACACTAAAAATTGGAAACAGTCTGAGACTAGTCCTAGGGTTTTTATGGAAGAGGCTTCATTACATAGGGAAGCTTGACCAAACCATTGGCTGTTGGTGATCAACTTAACCTTTCCCTGCTCCTCTTCGTCCTTCTTGTTCCAGTGACCAGCTTGGAGCCTGCCACTTATCAGCTATCTTGGGAGTATCATGAGGCGTTTTAGAGCTTTATGCCAGAAAACTGAAATGAAGACCTTGTGTTTATGAGTGTACACATACATATATTCACGATATCATACAGAACTTATTAAAGTTACTCATTTTATCAAACTTATTAAAGAATATTGTCTTTAATTATTGCAATTATTATTTGTGTGGGGATTTTGAGACTATGTATTAATAGGATTTACCCAATATTTCCTTTTAGATTTAGTTTCTTTATAGGGATCCTTGAAATAATTTTTTTTAAAAGTTTCTTTCTCCTGGTGTAAGAAATTGATTTCAACAAGTCAAATTTCTTTGATTTGTTTTTATGATCCCTGTGCTTTTGTTCTTTTTACCTGTTGTGGTAATGTTTAACTGCTACATTTTCCTTTTCTTCTTGGTATTATTCTGCAGGTTTGTAGTTTTAGTCTTTAAAATATAACTTTCAGCTGTCAGAATCTATTAGTTGTGTCGTTTTGTATGTTTATTGGCTGTGTGATGTAGTGCTTTTCTAGCCTTTAATAGGTACTTAGCGCTTGTATCTTTGTATCAAGGTTGAATATGTTCATTTTTTTTTGAAAGTCCTGAGTTTTTCTCTGGAATTTGATTATTTTTCTTTCTCCAGGTCCATTTCCTAGGCTGGCATCTTCAGAGTAGGAAGTGCTTGGCTGGCTGTCAGTCAGCATCCTGGCAAGGCTGGTGGACCCACCACCTTTTGTTTACAGTTTTTGCTCACCATCTTGGCAGCCCTAGGAACTCTTGCTAGTGAGTTGTAGATGGTGGGCTCAATTATGATAGGAGATGACTGATAAATAACAGAAGAAAACCGGATTTGGACCTTTGAAGCTTGCCTGTTTTTATTTTTTAATCATATCATTTCTGTCACAGAAATTTCAGTCCTTGTGAGCATTTCCTTAATTCTGTAGGATACAGTTTTTGAAATGATCACTTGTACTGTAATAGATGTTAATGTTTCTCTGATTATACTTATTTACCAGGAGACATTTAAAGCTAGTTTTGACATATAAAATATTTAGGTGAATGTAAAACCTGTTGACATTTTAAATGAACAGTTTTAAAGATTACATATCCTTAGTATAGGTTTTGATTCTGAATTTAAATACTAAAAGTTTGATTTGTTTTCAGTAGCCACCAAAATGGAACTGTCATCAATTATTATTGTGTAGTTTTTATAAAGTCCAAGTTAAAGAACTAGGTTGATTAAGATATTTCATATAAAATTAACTTAACATTGTAGAATCATTTCTCTTGGTCACAATAGTGGTAAACCTTTTACTCTGAAAAGACGAGCATGATTTTCTTGTATAGAATAGCTGTAGATATAGCCCTCAGTACTCGGCACCTCTCAAAATAATAAATGTGATATTCTGGCAGAATATGTGTACAATGTACTCTCAACAACGGGTATGAAGTAATTGGATGGAAAAATGACCAATATACATTTTTTTAAAAAAAAATTCCAAAAGATTTTGCCAAAAAGATTTGTTGTAGAGAAAAGGAAGAGAGCCAGCCTTCTGCATATGGAGTTATTAAGAGTAAAGGCGTGGTTTCCCTTTGATTTAGAAGCAGGACTTCCTACTCTTAGTTCCTCTGATCTCCTAGGGTTGAAAAGAAAGCAAGCAAGTTTAAAGATGCAGTGAAAGTCACATTTGAAAGGATATCATGTTTGCTCATGGATGCTGGGATGTGTGTGTGTGTAGGGGTAATGGTGGATGTTTAGACACAGGAACCCTTATGAATGGTTGTAAATAAAGCACCAACGATCTTCATCCTGTTTACTTTTAGTATCAGATGCTTATTTTATTCACTATAGGAAACCTCCATCCTATAGTTGGGAGCCAACTTTTGTACATAAAATAACTTAGTTTCAACTGTCTTTTTCTATCTTATAATATACAAATATTTTATTATATAATATATTTATTATATTATGTATATTGTATAATATACAAATAATTTATTGTCTTGATTTTTGTGTTCAACTTTATTCTGATAAATTTGTTAAATAAGCCAACATTTAGTTATTTTAAATATTAATGCCCTTCTATGCAAATATACACATTTTAATGTACACATTATTAAAATAGACAAAATGGTTGATTTTTGTTTAAATGTTTACTTTAAATGTTTAGTGAATTATATTTTTATAACATACAATTATTTTCAAAATATCTAAAACATCACTGAGTGGTTCGAATATGTGAAACAGTATAACCTTTTCCTTCCTTCCTTCCTTCCTTCCTTCCTTCCTTCCTTCCTTCCTTCCTTCCTTCCTACCTTTTTGTTTTATTTTGCCAAATGAAAATTTTCATTCCTTCCATGTTGGTTTTATTTTCAGTGTTCTAGTTGTTGGTATTTTATACCTCTCTTTTTATTATGCTAATGACAAGTGCCCCATTTTGAAGTTTGAATGATTATTTGAATGAGTAAAACTGTTAGAGTGGAAGAGAAAATAATGCTTTTGAGGAAGGCTGTCTCCTCTGGCCTCCTTTTTTCTTTTCTTTTTGTAAAAATTTGAGGTGTAGACTTTCAATGAATCAATTATGGAACTTTATACTTTTTCTTACTAGGACTTGGGCAAAAGAAGGAAACAACACTTTTTTTTGGTGTAGATCGGGGAGTAAAAAGGGATGAAGTTGTCCTTTGTTTTAGGGCAGGGATTCTCAGCCTGTGTGTTATTGCAGTCCCGCAGTGGCCCCATGTCAGATACCCTGCAAATCATGAACACACATTATTACACTTCTTAACAGTAGCAAATCTACAGCTATAAAATAATTTAAGGTTGGTGGTCGCTACAATATGAGGAGCTGTGTTAAAAGGTCACAGCATTAGAAAGATTGAAAACCACTTTTTTAGGGATTCAGTTGAGTTCAGCAGTAGAAAAGGTAGAAATAAGAAATAAACTTCTGTATTATTTTTTAATCATAGTGATTTACGGTAATTTACTTTGTTTTGTTCTAGAGAGGATCTGACGAGCTACTCTCAGGCAGTGTTCTCAGTAGTCCCAACTCTAACATGAGTGGCATGGTGGTTACAGGTAAGTGCTGCTGTCTTACTGTTTTCCAGGGCAGAGCGTTCAAGCCAGCGCACAGTTTTTGCCAGAATAGCTTTTGTTTTGAAATGTGAAATTGGTAATTTTTGTGGGCAAGTAGTGTTTAAATCTGATTGAATTTATTTATCTGCTACTGTGATGCTGTGGACTGAATGATGCTGTGGACTGAATGATGCTGTGGACTGAATGATGCTGTGGACTGAATGATGCTGTGGACTGAACTCAGCCTCTCCCATGTGCCAGGGAAGCACTACCACTGAGTCATACCGCTTTATTCTTTTTAACTATGGTTAATTTCTTACTTACATTTTTTTGTTTGTTTTTAAGTGACAAATTCTATATACTTAAATGTGGGTTGTAGACTTATCTAGATCCTAGATTCTGTAGTTAATATTTTCAAAAGGTTTAATTTCTTTTTCTTTCCTTACTCGTGGCGCCCCCCCCCCCCCCCCCCCTCTTGTGGCAGTCTCTCCTATCCAGGTCAGCCTTCCCCTCCTGGGCCCAAGTGGGCGTAGTCCTTCTGCAGTAGTTTCCCATGTACTTGGGACTATAGGCACCTCAGACTAGCTCAGTCTTAATAACTTGCTTTTTAATTATACACACACACACACACACTCCCTCTCTCCCCCTCTCTCTCTCTCTCTCTCATTTTTGCATTTCTCTTAGATTTTGAATTTTTGTGTTTGTGTCATTTGTCTGTACTATTTTATACCATAGCTCTATTGCCTGTGCTGTAAATAACAACCAGAAGCTAACATCGACAGTCTTCCACGTAGTTTTGCCCTTCTTGCTCTACTGACTTCTTAATGAATTCATTAAGTCTAAGAGTATTTATTTATACATTTAGAGCTTTTCTTATTTAGGTCTCAAAATATTTTAATGTCTGAAGAAATATGTACTCATCTTAGACTTTAATTTTATGACTATTTTTAATATTATAATTATATTAATGTAATATAATTAGATTATATTATAGTCTCAAGACTACACTTTATACCTACCTTCCTGAAACTAGTTTGTACTTTCTCCTATAAAGGCCATAAAAGGATGTAACAACCTTCGTCCAGTCAGCTGTCTTCTGTTTAAATAGACTTATGTACATACATACAATTGTGGGATTTCAGTTAACTAAAAATGTGAAAGGATTTGCTACCTGCAGCATGATGATGGAAAGCTGAAGTTTTAGTATATATTTATTTTTTTGTACAATAATTATAAAATAGTATCACCAGGCCATTATTCTGACCATTAACTAGTTTAAATGTCTGCAACTCTGCTTTGTCAGGTTTTTGATCTATGACAGTAATTGTTAGTAGGAATGTCTTAGAAGTTAATATTTAGGGCTATCCCTGAGTAACTGTAGTAGCCTTGACCTTTTTTCCAGTCATCTTCCAAGCCCACAAATCAAAGTTGATTGTTGGAATTGATGAGCAGAAATTATAAGCTTGAATGAAAGGAAACATCTGCTGTGAGTGTCGTGACCACTTTAGGTTTCTGTTTTGAAGCATCTTACTGCCGTGACTACATAGACAAAGCAGAGAGGCCACTGGACCAAAGAAACTTTTTAGAACTAAACATGGGTTTAGGAGCATGGATCCTGAATAAAGGGAAGTTGTGCAATTTAGGCAGACAGAGGTTGGTGTAGTGGTCATAGCAGAATGATACTGGCTGAGTTGCATTTGTACTGGTAGAAAGTTTGCAATATTTATCAGGAATTGCCTTACTGTAGGCCTGAGAACTATGTGGTGATCTCATAGGATAAACACCTTTCTGAGACATTGGAGTTCTGAGAAAACAGGGTACCTGAGGGTACCTCCGATGGTACCCTTAACTTATAATTGGAATATAAAATTATATTTGGTAGTAAGTGCCATCTGTTGAAGGAACTAAAAGTCTAGCTTGACAGGCGTGAAGACTTCATATGAAATTTAGTTGCCTGATTAAAAATATACATAAATAAAACCGCCCTTAAGGGTGAAAATAGGATTTTACCTTCCTATATCTGTCATATATAATATCATTAGCCTACAATCAAAAAGTACAGATTAGATGAAGAAAGAGAAAAAAATAAAAACCTAGAGGTGAGGTGTTAAATAGGGGGAGACTTCTGAAATGTCTAGATAGGAGTATTAATATGCAAAGGCCATAGAATTAAGTTTAAAGGGAAAGATTAAAATAATAACTGAACAGCGGGTGGAATGTCTTTAAAGTTTTTTTAAGCATAAAAATATTCTGACAGAAGAATTGAATATTTGAAATTAAAAATTTGCTTGTTGAGATTAAAGCAGGAAAATGGTTAATAAATTTTGATAAAAATGAGTTAAATTTATTGACTATGCTAAACAAAATTTACACCCATGGAGATACCAGACAAGAAGCAGGGCAGCCTTACCCTCCTCCTAACCCCATATTTGGATTTCTAGATAGTGCACAGAGAGAGTGGGACAGTGTGCGTGTGTGCACATGCACAGGTATGTGTATGTGTGTATATATATGTATATATGTACACATGTATGTCTATATTTGAAATAGACAGTACTGAACACTTCTAAGAATGTGTGGGAAACATGAACATAAAGCAGCTCAGTAGCATCCTCCCTGTCACTGACTTAATTTGAAAAACACACAGACCGAGGCTCAGAGTACCCAGTAATTGAAAACTAATAGTAAAGATACTAGACATATCCATGCAAAAGAATTTAGCAAGAAGTCAACAGATCACACTAAAAGAGTACAGGCTAACCTTTTTAGATGTAATAGAATATTAGCTAAAATCTCAGCGCACATAAAGGTTATTTATGAGTAGTTCTGTGAAATGGCAAATGTAAATGATTCTTCTTTTAACCCTGTCTCAGTCATTTGAATTTCCTTGTGTTCTCTGAACTTCTGTATATTACACTTACTCTATAGTGGAAACTTTGTATCATAGACTTTATTGATTACATAGATGAGACCATACTAGCAGCCCAAAAGTGAAGATGTTCTCATTTTACATAAAGTAATACAGTGTGACTTTAATATAAAAACATTCTGAGCTTAAGGTTATATACTAAAAATCCTAGTAATATCTCCACGAAATGATTAAAGTATAGCTAGTAGATAATAGTGAAAACATTAGAAGATAGTCCGATTTTGAAAATAACTGTAAATTATAAAACTCAAAATAGAATTGTATTGATTACTGACCAAATAGATTGGTCAGTAGATCCTAATATAGAGAATTCAAAAGTAAGCCCCATATATTTATGGACAGCTGATGCTTATGGGAGGTGCAAAGTCTTGTGGGAAAAAGATTTAATAGAAAGCTATATAGCTTTTGCCTTCCATCCCTCTCCTAGTGAATTTTGGAGTTAAAGTCTTCTGATGCAGGTGACAATGAACTTCAAATGGACTGTATTGTAAATGTAAGTCTGAAAGTTATAAATATTTTAGAAGAAAACAGTAGAAATTCACCATGGTTTAGGTTAGGTAGACATTTTACTGATGATTCTAAAAGCCTATCTGAAATAACAAGAGAATTAAACATGTATGCATTTTAAAGACATTTAAGAAAAAAGGCAAGCCATGATATAACCAAATGTTTTTACAAAGAGTATGAATACAAAGACTAGTATCATGATTGTATGTAAATATAGAAATGTGCAAACTCAAAGTTAACAGTTAAGGTGATTAACGACCCAATTTTAGAAATTGAACAAAATATTTTCTATTTTGATCATCATCTCCTTACTCTATTACCCTGTACCCTGTTACTCTTCCCAACTTGGTGTCTTCCCTTTTTGTTATTAGCAACCCCCTGAGTTAGTGCTGCCTGCAGTAGCTTAGATGTATGGCCATCCATGGGCATTAGCAATTTGTCAGCAGACATGTCTCCAAAGGAAAGTGACTCTTGCACCTTCAGCACCCATCAACTACTCACGGCTCCTTCCCAAGCCATGTTGGAATTTTCATTGGCTTGATCGTGTCCAGGTAACCACAGCTGCTGTGAATTAATGTATACAACCTCCTTGCTCATATCCAGAAGTCTGTATTTCAACAGCTTTCCTCCTCATTCATCAACTCTTATCTTTCTGGTCATGGTTTTATAAACACTGAGCTTGGATGGGGAAGGTTAATATAGATGACTCATCTACAACTAAGCATTAATTGTTACTATTACTTCGTACTTTGATCAGTTGTGTATCTGCATTAACAGTAGCTACACACTGCAAAAAAGAAACTTCTCTGACCAGAATTGAGAGTAACACAAATCTGTGGGCATGAGTAAATATTTAGAGGGTAGTTTGACAGTATGAATATTTAACAAAACATCAATAGTATTCCTCGGGGCCTATGGTTTTAAGCCTTTGATTAGGTTTACAGTGGTAGACATATAGAGCAGGCTTCATAGAGGTGGAAAGTTGTTGGTTACTGCTATAACTGTCATGCCACTATTGAATCAGTGGGCAGGTTGGTATTGTAGTTGTAGCATGCGGAGTCTATTGCTAGATGAGACCATTGACATAATTTCTCTACCAGTAGCCTGCTTAGTGTCTTCTCTCACTAAATAGGGAGACAGTTCTTGGTCAGCCTAGGTTGATTTCTCTACTTGGCAGTTTCTTAAAATGGCGTACTTAACTATTCTGCTGTTTTCTCTCCTGGGTCTTTATTCACAATAAATGCAGTTCATTAAAATGTCTTAGTATGTGAAGGTTGAGTATATATTTATAGTAATCCAAAATTAAACCAACTTGAATGTCCATCAGCAAATGAATGGATAAATTCCTGTTTTGGCATTATGTACTATTACATTGTTTAGATCTGAGGTATGAGTTACTGATACAACTACAGAGATGAGCTTCCAGGTGAAGTTTGATAAAAGATAGAAGATTAAAAAGAAAGTATGTCTATAGATGATGAATTTATAAATAGTAAATTGTAAGAAATGATAATTAAGTCGTATTGGCTGCCAGGCATTTCACAGATAAGAAAAGCGCAGTGGGAATGGCATGGCACAGGGCATGAACAGATTGGAGAATGACGATTATATATAATGGTACAACGTCACGACTATGGCAGCTTGGACTGCCTTCTCTTCCTTGCAACATGCCAGAGGTTATGAATACTCAGATCTCTTTGTAAGATGTGATATTTTCATATAACTAGTGTACATCTTTCTGTGTATTTTTAAATTGTGTATATTATGATATCTAATTGTTACATCTCATTTGCATGGAGATAACTCAGTGGAGCACTCAGGAAACTCGATTTTTTTGTTTTAGCTTTAGTCATTTATTTTCATATCTTTGCATTTATTTATTTACTATTTATTCACTTGACATCTCCATCGCAGCCACTCTTGTCCCAGCCCCCCCTTTTATGGCCACTCCTCCCACCTCTCCATCCCCTTCATCTCTGAGATGGGTGAGGTTCCCCTTGGGTACCAACCTCCTCTGACACCTCAAGTCACTGCAGAACCAGGTATATCCTCTTCTGCAGAGGCCATCCAAGACAGCCTGGTTAGGGGAACAGGATCCACAGGCAGACAACAGTCAGAGTAAGCCCCATTCCAGTTATTGGGGGACCCCCATGCAAGCTAAGCTGCATATCTGCTGCATATGTGCAGAGGCCTAGGGGACCTAGGTCTAACTCCTTTATATTCTTAGGTTGGTGGTTCAGTCTCTGAAAGCCCCCAAGGGTCCAGGTTAGTTGACTGTTGGTCTTCTTGTGGAGTCCCCATGCCCTCTGGGGACTTCCACAAATTCAAGGTAGAATCTACATATAAAGAACTTGCTTATTTCGAGGGCCAACATTTTTTTGGGGTGGTTTCATGGAATATACATGTACATACTGAAATTGGTCACATAGCATATTTTATACCCAAATTCAGAACATTGGCACCACCAAATAGTGATGATAATGTAGACAACAGGACTTTATTACTGGTAGGAATACTAAATGATACAGTTGTTTGGGGAGACTTATTTTGTATTTTCTTATAAAAATCATCATCTTATACATTGCAAAAGTTGTACTCCTTTCTGTTTATTCAAAGGAAATGAAAATTATGTCTGGGGAAGAAGGGACGACTTAAGCACCTTTTTATAACAAAATGGAAAAACTGGGATGTTCTTCAGTTGGTAGATTGATACACAATTGTGGTATGTCCAGGTCAAAGGTCAATTAACAAGCTATGAGAAACTTAGTATCTGATAGGTTCATCCAAAGTCTTTTACCATGTTGCTCTGATAATCTGATTAAAACATGATAGCAGTGGAAAACAAGGCCATGAATGTAGCTCGTAATAGAGAAAATGTTTAGGGTTGAGGATAGACTATATATTGTATTGTAATGATGGATGTAATGTCATTGTATGTTTGTGTGACAAAGACTGCACTTGAAAGGGTCTAACAAATGCTGTGTTCTGGTGGGGAACGTTGATGATGGGGGAAGTGTATGTGTTTTGTGGGAAGAAGGTATGTGAAAATCTTTGTTGCTGTGGATCTAAACTGAAAATTATTGTGAGGTCTGCATTACATTTTCTTTTGTAAAATACTAGACTATACAGTTTAATCAAAAGGATTATTTCCCTGGATTTAGAAAGAAGTTCTAGCTACTATTCTAAAGTCAGGTTGGCACAAATAGGTTAATAGTAAAAGGACGGAAAGTTGTATTCCATACAAACAGAAAACATACTTTTATTTTACCAACTGAGAACAGAAAATTTCAGGTAAGGAAATATCTGTAGAAAATCATATTTCATTTTTATCAGAAAACTTAATATTATTGAATTGTTGTGTCTGGAACAACCTTAAGACATGAAAAATATAACAGAAGCACGTGGTTTTCATGTCTTAGTTGTACTTTCAGTAAACCAGCTCAGGAATTTATAGGACAGTACCTTTTCCTCCCTGGATTATTTTTTCATTGTGACTCAATACCTGGCATGAAGCAACTTAAAGGAAGGTTTATTTTGTTTATATTTTAAGAAAGGATGTAGTTTCCTGGGACAGGATAGCCATGGTGACACAAGATTGTCATCAGGTCACATTGAATCTGTACTCAGTAAAGAGAAATAAGTGCTGGTGCTTAGCTTGTTTTGTTTTTCTTGTTTTATTTTTTCTTTTATTCCTTTGGCACTCTAGCTGGGTCTGGGTCTTTTCACTTAAACTTTAATGGTAGCATCCTACTTCACCCTAGTATATAAGGTCTGTTTCTATGGTGGTTCTAAATCCAGTCAAATTGACAAGCTTAACCATTAACACTGTAAATAAGAAGATACACTAGAGAATTAGAACAATGACTTTTTTTTTTTAAATGGTTAAGATCTGTCTATTTTATTTGTATGAGTACACTGTAGCTGTCTTCAGACACACCAGAAGAGGGCATCAGATTCCATTACAGATGGTTGTGAGCCGCCATGTGGTTGCTGGGAATTGAACTCAGGATCTCTGGAAGAGCAGTCGGTGCCCTTAGGTGCTGAGCCATCTCTCCAGCTCCGTGACTCTTGTTTTTAAACTAAACAGCCTGAAACTATGCATAGGGTGTTCCATGATACAGTCTATTCTGAGTTATAAAATAACTCAATAAATTTAAAAATGTTTGGAAGAAATCTAATAAGGGGGGAGGGGGTCAATAGTTCTTAGTCACTAGTCGGTGGTCTCTAAAGGTTGGTCCAGAAAAGTAATAGATTCAAAGATGATTATTTTATTTTTCATCAGTTATTTTTTTAACTGAAGAGTTCTGTTTTAATGTGAAGGTAATTTGTACTGAATTGTAGGAGAGCTTAAGAATGTTTTTGAAGAAATGACAATTTTAGATAGTCGTGAGAAAGGTAATTACAATAGAAACCAGAGAAATATGATTTGTTCAGAGTCCAGCCTGAGATTGCTTTCCTTACTCATGAAGATGTTGGTGTTAGAGATGGACATGGGGAAGCTGGAGTAGGAATAGCTTTCAAGTTTTATTTGTTTGGATATTTAAAGTAGAAACTGTACTAAACTTGTCTGAGGACCGGGTAATATATGATAAATGGGAGACATTGGGCCTCCAAGGTGGCACAGCAGGTAAAGGCCTGCATGTGATTCCTTGGGCTCACATGGTGGAAACATGACTCCTGCGAGCTGTCCTCTGCCTTTCACATGGAATCATAAAATACTTAATCTGTAAAGTGTTAGTGTGTACAAGGATTTTCCTGTTACTTGAAGTCCTAACTAATACAGTTGAATATCTAGTACATTTTGACCAACTCTGATAGATGTAGTGATGCCTTTCAGTTTATTATATAATCTGTAGCATCCATAATTACAGATGGTTTCCTTTTTCATGAAATTTTGTAATGAAGGCATATTTATTTATTGAAATGGACACTACTGGTCTAATTTAATGATCCAAAAGTGTATACTTCTACTTTATTGTGTTTTTTGTTTTATTATTTATTCTTAGTCGGTTCCTGTGTCCTGTTTATTAAACCTAACCATATGCGTGTAATTTATAGGAAAAAACTTGAATAGAGCTTAGTTCGAGCTGCGTATACATGTAGAATGGGGCTTTGGGATGGACCTCAAATCCCAAAGAGATACAGCGGGTTCCCCTTAGCCAACCAAGGTGGTGCTGTGTCTCTTAACCTGTAAAAAGAATTCATGGGAATTTTAATTTACTTGTGTTCTTTAGTCACTGGACAGTTTCGGTATGAAATTGAATTTTATTATTTTAGCTAATTACTTATTCTTCTACATAGACTGTGCACATGGTTTGATGGTAACTTTAATTGATGGCTTAATGATTTTCTCTTTTCTTTTGAAAGCCTAATTTTAGCTTTTTAAGAATTCATATTTATTCACCTATGTTTTAAGGTATTTTTAACTTTTCATAGGAATCAATACTTTTTCTTATACTGATTATCAAGAATATTTCTGTATGTCTTTCAGCCAACGGTAACGATAGTAAGAAATTTAAAGGAGAAGATAAAATGGATGGTGCGCCCTCTCGTGTACTTCACATTCGAAAGTTACCTGGTGAAGTGACTGAAACAGAAGTTATTGCTTTAGGTTTACCTTTTGGTAAGGTGACTAACATCCTTATGCTGAAAGGAAAAAACCAGGTACAGTTCTCCAAGCATTCCTAGCATGTTAAAGCTCTGATTGCACAGAGTGAGGATTATCTGTCACCTAAAGGWTTAGTTTTCTGACATAATTAAAAGAAGTTCAGTTTTTTTGTTTGTTTCTTTTGTAATAGTAGAAACCAGGGGTGCTAGCAGCATCTGTTACCTGAGTTTACTCATCTGGTAGCATTAGAAATCAGGCTTTTAACAGTAGCAATAGGAGCTAGGTATATTAAACATGACATTATGTTTTAAAATTTCTAAAAATTTTATTTAGTAAAATTTATGAAAATTAACATTCTCTGAAATATAGCTAGTAATAATTATTCTGGTCTTTAAAAAACAGATTTATGGAGTATAGTAAATATAGATGGAACTACCAAAATTYAAGGTTATTACTTGAATTAGCTCTGATAGTATTTTTAAAATTAAGAGATTTCTAAGATATATTTTATTATTTTCAAATTGTGTATCTTGTTTCTGGATATGTGCATGTAAGTTAAGTTACTAGCAAAAGCTAATGGTGTCTCATTCCTTGAGATTGAGGTTGAAGCCACTGTGGGCAGGGCTTAGGCTGTGAACTTAGGTCCTCTGGAAGAGCAACAAGTGACCCTAACAACCATGTCTTCCAGCCTTTCAGTAAAATGCTAAATTCTCTGTATTAGAATACTGAGATGTAAATGAGGGTCATATTCTAGGTAGTATTTTAATTAGCAGATTATGTTACACGGGCACTTGAGTTAAAAATTGTAATTTTTATTTAAATTTAATTCTTTTTTTTTTTTTTAAACTCGTTTTCAGGCATTTTTGGAACTGGCAACAGAGGAAGCAGCCATTACTATGGTTAATTACTATTCTGCTGTGACACCTCATCTTCGTAACCAACCAATTTACATCCAGTACTCCAATCACAAAGAACTAAAGACAGATAATACATTAAACCAAGTGAGTGTTTTTAGGTACATAAAAAATATGGCCAATAGCATTTTAAGACTAATAAATAGTATATATTAATAGAAAACACTTTTTACATGTATTTTTGTTATCTTTAAAATATTTTAAGGTGTATGTATACATATTAAGTATTCATTTACAAAAATAGGTGACTTTCTGATACTCATTTTCCTGATCTAAATTATTAGATTAGTTTTACTGTTCTTTTAAAGACATTGTCAGAGATCACTATTTCTTGCAGGTTTAAAGTTAAACTTTTTCCTATGGAAATTGTGGCTGAGGGTTAATGGAACATGTTTTTCGTCTCTGGGTTTAGTCCCTGTGTAAACAACAAAATGCACAAACACTGGCAAGAGTATCCATAATCACAGCTAGAGCTAGTGGTCAGGTGTGAGAGGGAGAGGGACTATGTGGGGTGGAGGCCTGGAGACACTGTCGGGGAGATGGGATGTTAGTGTAAATGGTGCTGCTCTGCCACTGAAACAGGAAATCCAAGACCTTGAGTGATTCTTGGTATTATTTCATTAGGGAAGTTTTTATTTATTTTTTYCCTAATGGCATGTTAATTTTCCCTTGAGAAAAACTTAGGGAGGAAAATGTGAATGTTGGCTTTTGAAATCTACAGATAATATTTAAAATTTATGTTGAAATAATGTATGCATGGTTTTAGATCAAAATATGTTAAATTGCTGTAATGGTCTAAGAACTTTTCTTTTACAGTGTCTGTAAAGCTTTCTGTGTACATTTGCTTCAGTATGGTTCTATGTAGTGCTGTGGATGGATTAAATCCAAGGCCTTCAACATGTTAGTTGAACATTCCATCACTGAGCTGTGCCTTCCATCTTCAAAGATTCAAAGGAAAGATTATATATAAGAAGAAGAACAAACCTAGATGTGTTATTTTAAATTAGGATTGTTACTTAAAGTCCCATATAGAGGGGACTTTGGAATAATGAACTTCAGAGTGACTAGGCAACAAATTATTCTATTACAGAAGGAATGTTGAAATTAATTCAAAAACCCTTCAGAATGTTTTGTCTGTTTTTACCTTTTAGTTGGGCAAAGAAAGAACCTTGCAGTTCTTTGAAGAAGTACAGTTTTACTTTTAAAAAAGCTTAGCAGAGTTTGAATGGTATCACCCCTTCAGTTTTCCCTATGCATTTGCCTTGTTCTCACTCGTCTTGCTCTTCTGTTTCATTCATATTTGAGAATGCACAATTAGAATTCTGTTGGACTCACATAATTCCCCCTAGATTAAAGTAATGAGGAATTGGATGCCAAGTTTGTCCCCCTACCCACCCCCTAAATGCCAGAGGCATTTATTCTGAGCTAATAACTATGGCTTTTAGGACTTTTGATTCTTTTAAGGGATTATTGGTTTTAGTGTTGAGGTGATAAGTCAGAGACAAGAATTGAGTTGCTTGTTCATTAATCCAGACTTTCCATTAATCCAGATCTGTCTTCCTGTCTCTCTGTTTTGTTGCTGCTCTGATTCCTGTTTTTTGTTTTTGTTTTTGTTTTGTTGTTGCCAGTATAAATTTCAGTTTGCTGTCTCTTTTCATTGTTGTTGTTCCAAGAATTTGACAAATTATTTTCAGCCTAATGTTTAGTATTTGTTGCATTTTTATTCACTTAAAAGCATTTTGATATTTCATAGTAAGGCAAATATATATGTTTAGCTATAACCATTTATTAAATCATCAGGACCAATCCTGTCTCGAAAAAGCAAAAAAAGAAAAGTCATCAGGACCTATGAGTTCATTCTGTATCGTGACCTGTATACTTTTCTATAGTCCTTGCTGCAGCAGTTGCTTAGAGGACACAGTTATCTGCATAGAGTCCCACTGAAGTATTCTCCTGCATCATGTCCTTTTGGTGTTGGTTAGATAAAGGTCTAGAACACCTACTGTATCTCCTCCCTTACAGCCATCTGTTTGCCCATACTTTACCTCAGTGTAATTACCCAAAGTAATGATGTGTTACAGGTCCCTAACTGGATGGGGTTTCTCTTGCTTGAAGTTGTTTGCTGCCACTGTGCTCTGAAGTTGTTTGCTGCCACTGTGCTCTGACTTACAGATGGAATGTGGATAAGACCATTCTGGGCTATATAGTAAAGATCTAGCTATAAAGAAACAGACACCTAATAGTAGATGTTGGAGTTGATAGCCAAGGAAGCTTGAACTCTCATGTACAGGTGGCTGGGATGTAAATTGGTAGAATCATTTTTGGAATATATCTCCGCTTGAGCATATGCATGTTCTATACTTAATAATTCCACTCCTAATCGCATGCTTGAGAAAGCATATATATGTAAATAAAAAGATGCACAAAATATTTCAGGGAGTAACAGTTACATTCTAATAGTCCAAAGCTAGAAATGACCCAAGTGTGCAGCAGTAAAAGAAGTAGTGGAATATCCACGGCCCAAAAGGAGTGAACAACCTCTGTGTATTTGTAAAGCTTAAGTGTATGTCATAAGATGGTGTTTCTTGAAAGCCAGACCAAAATAGAACATAGATAAATGTTATAATTCCATTTATCAGGGAGAAGGCATGCCTCTGATTTCTGGTACATTGATAGTGTTATAGGTTTTTGTTCTGTTTTGTTTGTTCGTTTTTTTTTTTTTTTTTTTTTNTATGTCATAAGATGGTGTTTCTTGAAAGCCAGACCAAAATAGAACATAGATAAATGTTATAATTCCATTTATCAGGGAGAAGGCATGCCTCTGATTTCTGGTACATTGATAGTGTTATTGGTTTTTGTTTTGTTTTGTTTTTTTTTTTTTTTTTTTTTTTTTTCTCAGACAAATTCAATTTGTGGTATTTTACTGAGGTCTCTTCCAAGTATTTGAGTCCTTTTCTGTGTATATGTAATATTTTGAAAACAAGATCTCTATTGGCAAACTAAACTGTGCTTCATGTAGTAAACACAGTTATTTGTTATTACTATGAGAAATAATTGTCAAGCTAAAAAAGATGGTTAGCGATAAATAAGCACAGAATTAATTCTATGAAAAAGCATGGGATTGACATATGCTTTTGTGAGGCTGGCTCAGTGATTAAGAGCACTGGCTGCTCTTCCAGAGGTCCTGAGTTCAATTCCCAGCAACCACATGGTGGCTTACAACCATCTGTAATGGGATCCGATGCCCTCTTGTGGTGTGTCTGAAGACAGCTACACTGTACTTACATGTAATAATAAATCTTTAAATATATATATATATATGTATATGCTTTTGTATAGATATTATCTCTGAAAGGATGGTGAGGGGATTGGTACAGGAAAGAAGACTGAAGTAACAAAGTTGCAGGGAAAATTTCACCTTTTGTATTTACCGAATTTTATGCGGTTAACTTATTGTTTCTAGTTTTAAAAGACATTTGAACTTGTAACAGATGTTATTTATGGTATTTAATGCTGTCATTTAGATAAATGTCTGTAGGGAAATGTTGCTCTTAAGGTCTTTTTATTTTCCACAGTAGTATTAAAATACCAAGTAGGTATTGTGATAACATGCTGAGTTTCCTTTGAGGTTCTTGTGGTGATGTGCATGTATAGTTCATATTGTTATTTAGCATTTAAATGGTGTTTGTTTAGATATGTGTGCTGACTTTGAATCTTAGGTTGCACGATCCCTGGTTTATTTTCCTAAACAAATTAATTCTTTTGTGTTTTTCTTTTCTTTCAGTACTTAACTGTATTTATATTCTTTATCTACCAATAAAGATTTGCCAAACCATTAAGATAATTCGAAATTTAAATAATGGTATATTTTGCAGGATCAGTGGTGTATTATCTATCATAATACACTGAAAAACAATATATCTGAAAGTGTTCCTGACAGTTATACTAAAGACCACATTAATTTCTGATCAGATTTTATATTATTAGTGTAAAAAATGTTTTAAATCTCCTGTGTCCCATTTGGTAAGATTATATTAGAAATAATAAACAATGATAATTTTTGTGAAAGATGATTAGTAGTCCATTTCCTGTAGTTTGCCTGTTTCATTGAGTGAATAATATATAATATGAAGCTGAAGTTTTTATTCTGTAAATGTCTGAATAGTTTCTGGTTGTAAACATCGATCCAAGTATATCAGTTTCTTCAGAATAAATGGCCTCGCCTGTCTGTGTCAGAACTGGGGCTAAAGTGTTTAGGTAACTATTTTGAAACAAACGTAGTTGAATACTTGAACTACAAAGAGACAGTATTAAAACACGTAATAGAGTGTAAGTAGAAATAATGGGTGTGTTACTAAACTCCTTGTCTGTCACTTTCAGCGTGCTCAAGTAGTTCTTCAAGCTGTGACAGCTGTCCAGACAGCAAATACACCTCTTAGTGGCACCACAGTCAGTGAGAGCGCAGTGACTCCAGCCCAGAGCCCAGTGCTTAGAATAATTATCGACAATATGTACTACCCTGTGACCCTTGACGTCCTTCACCAGGTAAGTGGAATGTGCTTGCATAGCTGCTGCGAGCYYGRTGAAWTRATATAGCAGGTAATAATGCCTTGATTTTTAATGTTTTCACAGATATTTTCTAAGTTTGGTGCTGTATTGAAGATAATCACATTTACAAAAAACAACCAGTTTCAGGCGTTGCTCCAGTATGGTGACCCAGTAAATGCTCAGCAAGCAAAGCTAGTAAGTGTGGCTTCTGGAGTAGCGATGTCTTTCCTTCACTTGTGGTATTAGTTTAACTTAGAACTTACTTTAAGAACAACTATAGCTATGGTCAACTGTAACACAGGCTTGTGTTACACATTTGTTCAGTTTGGTTGTAGACTCTGATCTTGTTAAGTCAGTGGGATTGTGTTATGCATGCACACAGTTTGATGTACTTTTTGGCAGGAGTTTCATAGTAACTTTTCAAGGTACTTTGATTCACATACTTCAGTATTCTGGTCAGCTCTAGTTACATTGTGTCTTACAGGTTTTATGTGTTTTTTTGTTTTATTTTCTTAGCCTGCTATTTAGTCATACCATTTATTTTTTTTAAAATCATTCTTAGATATGTAAGGTTAGAAACCATAGAGAAGTAAAATTATCCTTTTGTTAGGATGCTATTGATAATTTATAAACCCCTTGCTTCTTAATGCCTAAAGTTTTCTCTTTAAATTACTCAACTCTGTTTTTACTGTTTAACTTCTTTTGCCATGTTATTTCATTATTAAATCATTAAAATTAATATTAAGTAATGCTATGAAACTATTAAGTCAGTTTTTTATCTTAGTCTTACCTAATTTTTTACTTTTGATTATTTTATTTTCATACTAATAATGTTGTCTAGTATTTCATTGATTTTTCCCTAGGTCAAGATTGCTTGTCTGAAAGTGGGACCAGTTTTTTATTGTCTCATTTCCTTTGACCTACAGTTTCAGATTTGGCCAGTAAACATGCTTCCCATAACAAACAGCTCTGTTAGTAGTAATGGCATTATTGTAATACAGCACCTCTCCGCTTTCTTGATATAAAGTAGTGCTAAGATTTAAAGAGGTACATCATCAATTTCTCAGGTATTTTAGTCTTCCCTGCTTGTTGTCAGGTTATGTAATCTTACTTTACTGTGCTTTCCTTTTCAGACACCAGAGTTCTTTTTAGACTCTTAGAATTCTTTCTTGCCCAAAGTGCTTACTGTTCACATGCCTTGCCTCCTGTGCTCGTAAAGTCTTTATATTAATGTAGACTGAGACTGTACTACTGGAAATGACTAGAGAACTATTTTTTATGGCATTTTCTACAGTGTCAAATGTATTTGCAAATGGTGCATGTTTTTTTTAATGTGTATCTTATATATTTGTTCGGTTGTGTCTGCATGTATCTCTTATCTGCTTGATCCAGAGGAAAGTATTGACAAAGGATCAGTGAACTGGTGTTTGTTTAGAATCTATGTTCCATTTGTTACAGAAAAAATGCTTAATGTATGTATCTTGTCTAAAATGATCTATAGTTATCATTAGTATTATGATAAAGTATCACAATTGTTTTATATATTTGTGTGTGTAGATATGCAAACAGTTATATGTGTTTGACTATTTACCTATGCTCACTGAAGTTTTCCATACAGAAGTCTTAAAGTGATAATTTTAAGAGGAATACACTTTCTTAAGTATACATTCTGATAGCTGACCCTGTTAGCAAAGGAAGTGGTATTATTCACTTTCCACAGCAGTTCTTTGTCTTATTTTCTGATCATGTAGAGTACATGGGAAACCTTTTGATGACCTTCGCAGTCTGCATTCTTTGTGCCTGCCTTTATCAAGGGTGTACCTAAAGAGCATTACCTAGTATCCTATCCTCTGACCATTGAGAATCTTTTACATTTTTGAGTGTCATCACAAAGTAGTCATTCTTCCTGGGAAAATCTCTTCACATTCCTTTTTAGTCAGCACTATGTTTGCACAGACTTGGGAATGACACTTTTTAATCAGGGTCTTTCTTCACATTTGTGGTTTTTTTTTTTTTTTTTTAAAAGTCAGATGGGAATTGTAGTAGTCTGTAGCAAAATCTAATCCTTATCCCTGTATTTAAGTATGCATGCCTTTCTTAAAGAAGGCACATGCATCATCCCCTCTCTAATGTCAGTGAAGACGACATCCTCACATACTACCCCTTGCTCCTTCCCTCTCTCCCTCACTCAGGCTAGATTAGTAGTAATAACATCATTGTCTCGTCTACCTTGATTTAATTTTCCATTCTGACTTCTTATCACCAGGATTTCAGATATGCGGCAGTTTCTAGTGAATTTACTTCAAATCTTGCTGATTCTGTTGCTGTACATGTCTCCATCCTCTTCCACCCAGCGTTCTTCTTTGCTTTTAATTAGAATCAGATTTTTTAAGCAAGCTTTTTGCTGCTCATTTCTTTGTGCACCGTAATTTGGTTTTATCCATAGTTACCTAAACTACCGTTTAAACTGTCAGTAGTGGTCATTAAAGTAGTACAATTACAGTAGTCATTTTCAGTTTTAATCTTGCTCCTAATCTGTAGTTAATATTTGACACTCTGACCCCACTTTGTTAATTTTTTCCCTTCCTGGTTTCTGATGCTTTTCTTAGATTTCTCCTTCCTTTCTTTATAGTTGCATGTTCCCTTTCACATTCTGCTTGTGTTTTGGCAGACTTTATTCACACAGCTTAGTCATCTTTAGTGCTTTTGTTAACTTCTCTAGCTCAGAACTTTACTAAAAGACCCAGACTAGGAATCTAGCCATTGTACACTTTCAAACTTAGACTGTCCTTTGCAAACCGCTAGTTCTCTGCAATTTGCAGTTTCTAGTGTTCCCTGTATCTTGTAGTGCAAGATGCCAGGTCATTGTCCATAACCAGCCAGGAAACTTGGAGTCATTACTCCCTCCTTCCATCCTGTTTTCAGATATTATGTTTCCTGAGTTCCTGTTTGTCCTCAACTGTTACCACCCTAGTTTAAACAGGTATTATCAAAAAGGTTTTCTCTGATTTTTTTTTTGTTTGTTTAACTTATGTCAGCATATAAAACCACATTTGTAGCACTTAGTGCTGATGGTAATAGAATGTTTTGTGTTTTTGACAACAACTAATGCTGTATATTTTCTCTATTTAGTTTTAATTAAACATATAGGCTTCATTATAACATTTGTATCTGTATATAATATACTTTAATCAAACCCATGGTTATTAGTTATCCTTTCTTGTTCTCCTACCACTCCTGTTGATCCCTTTTCAGGAACATATTTGAGGGATTATTACAGGAGCAACAGTCTTAGTTACTTTTTCATTGTTATAAAGAGATACCATGACCAAGGCATCTTATAGAAAACTTTGTTAGATGTCTTATTCTTATCCTTTCCAACAATTGGGATCAAGTATTCAAACATGAGCCTACAAGAACTGTTCTCACTTAAACCTCCTGGAGGTGCAACTTACTAGAACCTACATTACTGAAAAAAAATGTCTCTCCCTAGTAATCATAACTGCCTGGAGATTCTCACTACCCTCTTCTTGTTGATGGAATGTTGGCAGGTCTAGTCTTGTACAGATCTTGTGCTGGTAATTACAGATGCTAAACACTCAAGAGTGCAACCTCATGTCATCCCCAGAAGACAATTTGAATAACATTCTACCCCTTGGCTCTTACTTTCTCTTATGGTCCTTGAGCCTTGGAGAGAGTGATTCAGTTTTGTTTGTTAGTGTTGAGCACTTGTGCAGACGTCTGTACGTAACTACTGCTTGCTGCCAAAAGAAGCTTCTCTAAGCCAGAGGCGAAGCTAACTAACACAGACATAAATATTTAGATGAAGTTTGAGAGCAACATGTTCATTTGATCCTAGTGAACTATTTGATGTAAACTCACTATGCAGAATGAACTACGTGTCCTTGAACAACAGTGCATAGAAGTTTTCTGATTTAAGCCATCTGGGTGTCATCTGAAGTCAGGGTCAGGGTATTTGGCAGAAGTCCATTACTTCAGGATCTTAGATCATTCCCAGTGGTTTTGTTTGTTTGTTTGTTTTTTGTTTTGTTTTKTTTTTCAGACTACATTATGATTTCAATTTAGACATACTACTTGCTTTCTCAATGTACGTCAGTGACTATCTTTTGTCCTTAGGATAAAGTCTGTAGTCCTCAGCATGGCTTAGGACAATCTTTGCTTGTTTCTTAAGTCTCATTTCATGACTCCTTCATTTGTGTCAAACTTCTTTAAATACTTAGTAGGTCTGCTTTCCCTGATCTTTGAGGCTTACAGCGTGCTATTTCATTGGGTAGTACTGCTTTTCTCTTCACTTAGTTTTACTCTTTTCTTTAATCAAATTCCAGTTTAGGAAATTCTTCACAGAGAATTCCAATTTGTACTTGAATTAGAATGGATTTTTTATAATTATTTCTTAGAGCATTGTGTTTTCTGTTACTATGAGTGGATATTATGTCTACTTTGTTCTCTGCTACATCTATTGAGCACTGACATTTGAGGTGATAAACTGGAGCCATAACCACAGTCCTAATTATCATAATGTAGCGGTCTTCATAGTTTTGTAAGAAAACTCATATGCAGTATACTGGCAAAGCAAAGAAACTCCTTCCTTGTCTTTTCAATAACAATTTTAACATTGGAATGTATAAAACTAATTGAAGCATGTAAATACCACAGTTTTAAAGGTTATTTTTTGCAGCAAATTTATAACAACAACGCGTGAGTAGCAAATGTCCTTTTGCTTTTGTTATTTGAAATCCATGAGTTGTATGTCTTTGTCTGTAGTTGCTAGATAATGGTGCTGTACTGTCTAGAGTCGTTTTTTATATTGTCATTTCGTTGTAGCATGGGTTACATTTTAGCTTTTAAGAAAGCAACAACAAACTGAGATGCTTGTAGCACTAAAATCATGTCCTTCAGTCTTTGTTACAAAGAACTCACTGTTTTCTGAAGATGTTTTGAGAAATCTACTGAGATGGTACTTTGTAGACAGTTTGCTTGAACTTGCTTAACTACCTTTTGGCTTTTACATTATGCATTTTGCCTTTATAGGAGTTCACAGTGGATTGGGAGTTTTAAAAGATTCTACATAATCTACCAGTGTGGAGTTTTATGTTGCAAGTAGTTGATTTGAACTACTTAATTATTGTTAAAAAGTTCAAGAGAACTTGGAACTTAAGAGCCTCCCTAAAGAATGCCCAACAACCTCTCAGTAAAGCAAGTTGTATATAAATAGTGCCCATTGAAACATCTGCATGTTTCATTGTGTTCTTGTAATTGTACATTCTGTTTTAACATCTTCATTTTGATGCTTGTGCTTTATAAATTTTTATTGTGGCAAATTTTTCCTAATAATTTGTACTTAGCACCTAAACTTTATTTTTATCGGTTATTTATTTACATTTCAAATGTTATCCTCCTTCCCAGTTTACCCTCCACAAGCCCCCTACCCCCATCCCCCCACCTCTGTGAGGGTGCTCCTCCACCGGCCCACTCCTGCCTCCACCCTAGCATTCCCCTACCCTGGGTCATAAACTTTCTGAGAAAGTAGGAATATTTGAGAAGCCTTTGCTTGCTACACATAATCTTTAGCTTTAACTGGCTGTTCTAGGGGGATCATTGTGTTGTGCTGGCTGTACCCACTGTAGGACTGGTTTGTGTAGCACTATTCTTTATTGGAATTATAACTACAGCTTGAAATGAAGCTTGCATAATGTTTTCAACATAAAATTTCTTTTCTCACAGTCAGGCACCTTACTTCATACAAATTTTAAACTAACTGGATTCCTGTTTTCCTTTCCTTATATGACACAATTATATAAAATTTGGTTGTTTCTCCAGCAATTCCCAGTCTGTGTGTCTTTTACTCATGTACAGATAGTTTCTAAAAGTTAAAATTGAAATTATCAAAGGTTTCTAAAGGGTGTTGTAGTAATTGGTACATTGATTGTAGGTAATTTGGCATTCTGCCTTAATATCGCATTAAAATAACACTTTGAAAAGTCTATTGTAGATTTAGTAATTTTCTGTCAGTACCGTCAGCATTAACGTAGGGATGGTGAATTAAGCCAGCTCTAATGAGGTGATATGTACTCCTTGATAATATTTAATTAGTTACCTAGGGGTAAAGTTTTGCTACTCATCTTCTGATAGTCCTTTGAAGCACTGATGTTCACAGTGCCATTTAGATTGCATAGAAATCACATTCTGTCATCTGACTCTCATTCTCCGAACAGGAATGACTTAACTTACTGTAAATTCATAGCTATTAGTGTGTTTTATGCCTCCACAGGAGGATACTGAGTTATTTTGCATTAAATTCTTGATAAAATTGATATATTTGGTATCTACTTTTATGGGGTATATTTTTTTGTGTATTGATTTGCTTGATCTAAATTAATTTAAATAATAATGTTTATGAAATACCTTTAAGTTAGTTTTTACCAGCCCTGTGACCTTGTGATGGTGAATTTTTTGCTGCTTTTCAGCTCAGCAAATTTTTGTATATTGAGGGGCATTGTTATTTCAGAGAGTAAGAACATTTCAATGTTTGAATGAACTGCAAGCTTAATATACTTAAGCAAATATAGATGTTTACTTTTCCATTAACAGAACATTTTTATTCTTCTAATGAAAATTAATAACTATGTTCCCATTTATAGCTTTTTTTCTATAATATGCCTTGTTGGACTAGAAATGGTTGATAGCAAAATACTATAATCATATTAGTCAATGATTTATAATAAACTTTCACATGTATGGTTTATTAATACCTACGGTAACCTTTAAGGAAGTTTGTTGGCCCTTATTTCTATATTGCTACACTGATGCTCAAAATTAGTAGTGGTCTTACACAGTGATGTCATTAAGTCTAGACTTTTAACTGTAGATAGCACTCTTTTTTTTTTATTCCAGAATTTCATGGAATGATACTGGCTTTTCTAATTTCATCAAGATATTCTGATTCAGGTCCAACAGCTCATCTTTAGGAAGAACTTGTTCTTCCTTCATTTCATGGGACTTGCTCTCCGTCTTGGGCTGCGTTTATTTGTATAAGGCAGCAGCTCCCTGTAGTGTGGCACCCAGTAGTAGCTGTATCAGCTCAGCTCAGTGTTATCATTAGGTTRGGGCTCGCTGTGTGTGTGTGTGTGTGTGTGTCTCCTACCAGTGGTTTTTTTTAGGCTGTTCATAGCTTTTTATTTTATGTAAAAGTATTACATTGATGATGAAATGATTATATTGTAGGGTTAAATACTATTGCCTATTTAATGAAGGCGCTGAAAGGTAGAAACTAACACATTATTAGTACAGTAGCATGCCTTGATGTATGAAACTTTTCCTGTTTTTGCTAATTTTCACATTTATGATGGCTGATACATTTTATTCACTTTTACAGGCCCTAGATGGTCAAAATATTTATAATGCTTGCTGTACCCTAAGGATTGATTTTTCCAAACTTGTGAATTTGAATGTAAAATACAACAATGATAAAAGTAGGGATTATACACGACCTGATCTTCCATCTGGAGACGGCCAGCCTGCATTAGACCCAGCTATTGCTGCAGCATTTGCCAAGGAGACATCCCTTTTAGGTATGACTTTTACTGTCTGTCCCGCCTTTCCTCCATTGCTCACTGGGAACGTGCCTGTTAAACTACTGTAAGTATAATTAATCTTGGATTTTACACCTTAACAAATGACGTTCATATTTTATGAGTTTTGTTCTTGTGTATTCAGAGGGTTGTGTGAATTACATGGAAGCCTTTAACTTTCTGAGGATAACTAAAAGTATCTTCCTCTTACCCCTTTCATCACCTCACTTCCCGCATATAACGCCCCTAAAGTGATGAAGTAAAACTGGAATGAAAAAGAATGTTATTAAAATATGTATGCTTCAGATTTGATGTCCTGTCTAAAGGTTTTTATGTGTTCTTTTGATTGCTTTAGCAGTATGGAGAAATAACAAAGTATTTACAAAGTTAAAAATAGGAGTTCGTGGGTACATGGAATTTTTTTTAAAAGTATAATGTATCACAAGTGTTGAAAAATTGAACATGAAGATTTTCCTAGAACATGCTTAATGCTCTTCCTTTTTGGATGTGGATATATGTATTTTACCTTACCCTACAGTGGATTTGTGCTACTTACATAAAGTACAGTGTAAAAATAAGCAGCTGGAAGTTGATTGACTGAAGATTGGGGGAAAACTGTAAGTTAGGTTAAGCAAACTGATAATGTCAGATTTTAATAGTTTTCTTGAATTAGTTGTGTTTTGAAATTTTATTTTGGTATTTTTAATACTGCCTTTGTTTTTATTTATGTGTGGATGTTTTCTCTGTATGTGTGTGTGTATGCCACATGTGTGCGATGCCTGTGAAGGGCAGAAGAAGAGACGGTGTCGATTCTCTGGACGGAAGTTTACAGACAGTTGTTAGCTACCATATGAGTTCTGGGAACCGAGCCCATGACTTCAAGAGCTCACTAAGTGCTCATGACCACTGAGCCATCTCTATCCCAAGTATATTATCTTTAAATCACGGTTACTCGCTACAGAGAATCCAAGATTGATGGTTGAGAAAGAAGAAAGTAACTCTTAAAATTATAGTTTATGCCCATCATTATAAAAAGCAGATGAGTATTGAAAATGCTTATTATGAATATGTAACAACTACATTCACTTGTAAATGTATAAAATGGTATGTATGCAAAATGAGGCTAATGGTGAAGAGCAGTAATTTGCAGTTACTTTCCAGGAGGACATACAAAACTGTCCACCCTTTTACACTAGCATGCTGTCTCTAGCACCATGCACTGCTGTTTATTGTGAATAGTAAATAGATGCTTGAGGTTGTTCCTATTAGCAGTGTTCTTGACAGAATTTTATTTGCACTATAGGTATGGTTGAAGCCTTAGTTGATTCATAGCTAACAGTTTTTAATGGCAGTGTCAAGATTGAGATGATAATAAATGATAGGCAACTTTTAACTCTTCACTAGACAGAACTTGTACAAAAGAGTAAAAAGACCTATAATTGTAGCTTCTGGTTTTAAGGCATCTTTCTAAACACTTCACAGGTATGTTAGTGAAACCTTAAATAGCCAAACAAAATAGGTAATAGCAAAGTAGCAAAGATTTTATAATCTAGAAAATTAAACAATCATGTACCACTTTATAAAGAAAAACGTTATGGGTAAAATATTAAAAGAAGGTGCCATTAAAACACTGTTGATACCACGAAAGGATTCTAAGAAGCTATGTGTACGTTTGAATCTTAAGTAGAGGCATATTTTTGAGGTCATTTGGAATTTTCTGGGGAACTGAATAACTCTGTTGTGATCTTAAGGTTTTGGTGAGAAAATATAAAGAAAAAAATCTTTCATAGCATGGAACTGGAGATGGCTCAAATTTTAAAGTGCTTGCTCTGTTGGCATGAGCTACTGAATTGAATCGCACATGCCTATAGAAAGCCTGCATAATAGTCACCATTTTTAACCCGGCGGCGCGAGGAGATGGAGGATCCCGAGAGCGCATTAGCCAACCTGATTGCTGAGTTCCGGATTAAATTTGAGGAATTAAGTTTGCTTTCCCAAATTCTTTCATCTTTTACTTGTTTTAATAGTTCTACATTCATAAGTGGACTTTTTACTTTTAACTGTCCTCAAATTGGTTTTAAAAGTTTAACGTTCAAAACTCCAGTAATATACTTTCTAAGTTACAGTAGTCACTAGAGATAAATTCATACTAACCAGTTCAAGTTTTGACTTTAGGGAAAAAAAACAGTTAATTTAGAATTTTTAAGAAGAAATGATAACTTTAATAACTTAACATGGATATATATATAATCTTCATTGGTTATTTTTGTTTTTTGCTGCAGTACATTGAATCTTTGAAAGTGGACATTAAAGTATTAAAAATCTTTACCTTAAATTATTCCTAAAATTATACTTCTATAACTATTGAATAAAAATATTAAAGATTATTGATAGCTTTATAAATTTTTCCTGAAAGATATGTATTAATTTGAAATAACATAAATGGTGTAGGTTATATTTTTGCAGCTGTATTTTGTCAGCACAACTCTTGGTTGAGAGCGTGTCACTGTTGAGAGAACTGCTGAAGTTTGCTTCATTCCCTGTCTGGCCCTGAACTCTTGATTTTTCTGCTCAACTTTACTAATGCTGAAACCACTGTTTGGTTTTTATCTTGGCTTCATCTCATTTTTTTCAAACCATATTAAATTACTGCAGGAATGAATAATTATAAACTATTTTGCAGTTTTAAAATACTTGTTATTTATAATTTTTCAGTTGTCTGGAGTCTTTCAGCACGTATATTAGGCAGTTCTTACAAAGTACTTACTAGAGACATGTTTATATTTACGGTGTAAGCTGTATCTTCAACTTGTTTTAGGTCTGTTGCCTTTCAGAAAATATTTTTAGTACCTATTATCACATTTTTAAAAATAAATTTTATGTCTTTTTAAAATTAAGATTTTGATCTTGCCTTAAAACCTATTGCTGCCTTGAGTAGTGAGAATTAAGTCTAAGCTGTAGGTCCAGCTCAGTGCTGTTTCTGAAAAGTCATTTCCAAACACTTTCCAGGGACATCTAGTGCTCCAGTAGTGATGTCATCACTATGAAATAACTGTCTTTTCTCTATTTTTTGCCTCTTAGGATATTTTATCGGGTGACTTCAGAGTACAACCAAAGTAATAGTGCCGAGATTCCTTTCTTGGTCAGTCTTTCTGATGCAGAACTCCTGAAATAATTGCTACAGTACCCCTTTACTGAAAAGATTATGTATACTTAAATATTATTTCAAATATATGGGGGTTCACATCGTTTTTTGTATTTAGGTGCTTCGATGAATGTCCTTTTAAAAAAGATTTTATTTTAAACACTAGTTATTTTTAAACTATCACTTATAGTTTCCCTCCCCCTTTTACTAGGAATCACAGAGTTTTGGAAAACATAGTATTCAGAGAAGGGACACAGTACTGTAGATATACTTAGAACTGTGACATCTAAGCACATAGTCCCAAGCTTGGCCAACTAGTTATTCACTCACGTGCCTCTTTTAGAGAACAAGGTGGTCACAGTTATTGACTATAAACTGAGACATTGTGATCATTTTTGTCAAGGTAAATGTTAATATATTAAGAAGTTAGTAGCCTTAGAAAATTGCTAGAAATGATTTTTCATGATCATGTTGCCACTTAAAATTTTAAAGCAACTAATCCACCAAAAGAATAGTTTGAATAAAGTAACACCCCCTTTTTTGGGGGGGTTTGGTTTTTTTCAAGACAGGGTTTCTCTGTGTAGCCCTGGCTGTCCTGGAACTCACTCTGTAGACCAGGCTAGCCTCAAACTCAGAAATCTGCCTGCCTCTGCCTCCCAGCGTGCTGGGATTACAGGCGTGCGCCACCACCACCCGGCTAGTAACACCCATTCTTAGACTAACAATATTAGCAGAGATTGAGCAGTTGGTGGCTATGAGGAGAGAACATGTCTCATGAAGGTTAATTTGTACTTCTGTGTAATGATGCTTTTCCAAACGTGTTGGCTATCAGAAATCACCACTGAAAATCAGTGGGAGTGGGCCCAAGGTGTTCATAAGTTTTTAAATATCCCAAAATATTTTAGTGAAGCAAGAGTTGAAAATTAACTGCTATTGGAACTTTTAATACCAAATTTTAGGGCTTTAGTAGTGATTTATTATATCCTCATAAAAAGACATCATAGCCATTGCACAGTATTTTAWTATTTTTTTCCTGTCATAAGTTACTTGGTATAATTCTGATAAAACTTTATTGTTAAGCTAGGTTTACTATGTTTCTCCCTTTTATGCATAATCCTAAATTACAAAGTTTATTTTAAAACTTGGAAGGTTTTTCTTTTTGTTGCTTATCAATGGGTCATTCACATGGTAATATTTTATAAATTGCACTTATATGTCATCTTCATGTCTTAGAATGAATTCCACATTCCTGTAATAAGAGTAGTAGTTGATCACTGTGTATTTACCTGTTTTTTCTATTGTGTTTTAAATCAAAGTCATATCTTAACTATCACCACAATATCCCCAGATTTCTTACCCAAACAAAATTTATCTACCACATCAAGAATTTCTGATTAATTCAGTAGAAATAAGAGTCCCACTATGTGGTCCAGTTTCCAGTCTGGTCTTGCAAATTGCTCTGTAGAACAGACTACCCTCAGACTCAGAATGTTTTGTTCTCAGCCTCCTGCATGCTGTGATTTCATGCCTTTCTCTATCACCAAACCAGGCAGTAGATTTTCTTTCTCCCTCTTTTTTAAATTTATTTTTTCTTCATTGAGGACAAGTTTTTCCCTGAGATAGTATATCCTGATTATGTGTCCCCCTCCCTCTCCTCTCATTCCCTCCCACCCTCCTCCAGTCAAATCCACTCCCTTTTTGTCTCTCAGTAGAAAACAAAAAGGCTTCTAAAGGATAATACCAAGATAAAACAAAAACTATCACATCACCCTTGGACAAAACTAACAAAGAAGAATCCAAGAAAAGGCATAAGAAACATGTAGACATAGAAGCTTGTCCATAAACTCAGGAATCCCATAGAAAACACAAAACTGGAACCCATATAAAGGCCATGTAGTGTAATAAAAGAAAAAACAAACTTAAAAACATCAAAGTAAAAATTAAAAGGAGTAAAAGACTGTGACATGATAAGAGACCAGGAACCTCTTACAGACACTGTGTTCATTTTCTATTGGCCATCCGCAGCTGAGCCTGAGGCCTTGCCCTTAAGAATGGTTTGTTTTTTCAGTGAGACTCCCTTGTAGAACACTAATCTTCATTCACTGGAGATTACCAATTAGAGATTGCTTCTGGGTTAGGGATGAGACGTGTCCACTTCTGCTTTCAGTTCTAGGACCGTATCTGGTGCAGACCTGATCAGACCCTCTGCATGCTGCCTCGGTCTGTGTGTATTGATCCTATTGATGTATAGGGTCTTGTGTCCTCGGTAGCCTTCTCCCTTTGGCTTTTAAACTCTTTCCACCTCTTCTGCTGAGTTCCTAAGCCCAGAGGTGAGAGATTTTGATTGAGTCATACCTTTTGGGGCTGAACGTTCCCAGGTCTTTCCCTCTCTGGAATATTGTCTGATTATTGGTCTATGTTTTTGTTCCTGTCTGCTAGGCAGCAATCTCTTAATGAGACCAAATATCTAGCTCGCATCAAAATTTCTTATTTTTAAATGTATTTATGTTTGGTCTTTTTTAGATAGAATCTCACTATGTAACTCAGACTCCTGTGACAGTCCCTGTATTTTTTTTTAAAGTGACTTTTTGTTTGTTTTTTTAAGGTAGTCTTGTACAGAGCAAGATTCTGAGAGAGATAATTGGTGTTGATTGTCATCTATCTGCATAATTTTTTTTTATAAAAGAAGCTGTCTTCTCTGCCTCAACTTCAGTTTTATTGATTTGATAAAAAAAAGCTTTAAATTAAGCTTCTAGAAAGTTGCCAGTTGTACATTGCTCTGGTTGTTTCCCTACTGTAGTGTCATAATTTCTTCCTCTAGTCACTGCATTCGGGCTTACTACATCTCTGAAGAAGACATGTAACATCTGGTTCCTCCTCCATGGTTCCTGACTTGGTYGTGCTAGAGCGTGAGTGTGACTTATAGTTGTCTGCTAATGGATTAGCATTCCCTAGTGACTTCTGCATCTTTCATCAGAGTGAGGGGCTATAAAGATTGTCCTCCTTTCACATACTTCTTTTTTAGTAGTTAGCAAATACTTAGGGTTCCCTCCCCCCTCCCGATAAGCTAGACCTTTACCTTATCATAGAGTGTGTGCAAAACAATTCTGATCTTTCTTTCACTTACTTTTGAGGACGGAAGCAGTACTGGAGACTAAACCCAGGACCTCAGACCTTTTTGGGAATATGCTGTTATGACTCAGTCTGTCCTTAAGACAGTGTAGAGCAATAAATTCCTCAGTTTCTCTGCTAACAATCCAGTTGCTAGACAAAACATTTGCATGTATTTTATTGTTTTAATTATCAGTGGGTACAGGCATTAATTCTTGCCAACTTTATGAACTGGTACAGGGTATAAGATAGATTATTCCCAGAATCTGCTTTAAACTTTAGAAACTGTTGCTTCCAGGTTCTAGTAGCCCAAAAGAGTAACCTAGTGATTCATTGATGCATAGTTAGTTTATTTATTTATTTATTTATTTATTTATTTATTTATTTATTTATTTATTTATTTATTTTTGGTTTTTTCGAGGCAAGGTTTCTCTGTGTAGCCCTGGCTGTCCTGGAACTCACTCTGTAGACCAGGCTGGCCTCGAACTCAGAAATCCGCCTGCCTCTGCCTCCCAAGTGCTGGGATTACAAGCGTGCGCCACCACGCCCGGCTTGATGCATAGTTTATTGATGTGTAATTATTGACTCATTTGCCTTTCTCTGACTTCAAAATGGAAGGAACTGGGCAGAGGCCAAAGCTACTAATCAAAGTTTATACCAGTTTAGATATCCCCCCCCCCCACAAAGGAACACATCTCCATAAAACAAAAAAGACCAGAAAGCATCAGTATTTTCTTATAGTAAATAGCAGAAAATTATATATTACACCTCTTGTCATAATTGTGAGAACAAAAAAAGGCCCAGGTGTGACTGAGATAGTGAAGTTTGTAATTTAGTCGTAATAAATTCAATTTCTTTATTTTTCTTGTTTGCCCTCCTATCCCGTCTCTTTCGCTTCCCAAATAGTCTTCTCCTGCTTCCACATCATTTCTCCTTCTGTAGAATGTCCGCATATGACAGCGCAGCTGAGATGAGTCTTTCCAGTCCTCAACAAACTCTTTCATAGAGCAGATCCATCATTTTGATGAAGTATAATTTACTGTCTTAGTGATTTGGGGGGTCAATTGTGAAAGTGGTCTCTTTTTCTCATACTTTTAGTTAATTTCATTTCCATTTTGAGTTAATTTTTATATGAGGAATAAAGTTTAGGAAAGTTTTTAATTGTTATTTTAATTTCCCAGTCCAGCCAAGACTGAACCTCTATTGAGTTACATCTGTTCTTTTTCAGATATTTTCTAGGGAGGGAGGGAGGGAGTGTGTGTGTGTGTGTGTGTGTCTGTGTGTTCCATTCATGCTTGCATGTTTCTGCCAGTACCTTACTACCGTGTTTATTCTAGCTCTATATTCAGTATTATAAACATCTTTCCATCACTTTGTCATTTTCTTTCAAAATTATTTTGAATAATTTTAGTGCCTTTCTGTCAGTCTTCTGCTTTTTAAAAAGCATTTTCCGAAACGACATTTGCCATTGATTGCCTTTTTTGTGATTCTATAAAATATGCAGAAAAATGTAAACAGCTTTTACAAGACATTCCATTATACATGTTATGTATTTTATAACAGCACCAGGAGGGAAAACTGCAAGTGAGCATTGCAGCAGTAAGTGAGAGAGAGAGAGAGAGAGAGCTGCTCTCACCATCTCCATAACATGTGCTAGGAAGGAAGGACCTGTTCTCTCATCTGTTCATGTTCAGAAAACAAGAATTACTGCCATTTTTAAGATATTTAATATTTTTTAGTTTGTTCATAGTGGTTGCTACTTCTAAAGTTTCTACTGAAYTGTTAGTAGAACAGATGCTTAGAAAGATGGAGATGCTGCTTGGTAATTTTGTGAATCAAAAGGTTCCTTTTGAGTATTAAGACAATGCTGGAATTAAGTACCTTTAAAGAGACGTGCTAGTGAAGAGTTGTAGACACATGAATCTAGATACAAGGATTAGCAGCATTCTTTGTCCTGTCTTTCATTACTTAGTTCCTATTTAAAAATTTGACTCCACTGTTAAGATACCTAGATAGATTATTTTGATGTTATGTATTTTTAAAAGAAGACAGCTACAAATGACATGTGTGAAACATAGAAAAGCTTTATAAAGATGCACATTGAGGTGAAGGTTATACAGGAGAGTTTCATCAACAAAACGTAAGATACATATAGAATGTTTCAATTAGGTTCTTGATTTTAAGCATTTTTTTCATATTACTTTGGCAAGAGAATACCAAGGTTTCTGATCATTTTGTATTCTAGTGGTAGGTGATTACCAAGAATAGTTTTGATGAGAGGTAATAAATGTAGTGTTTTGTGTAGAGTGAAATGTGTGATTCATGATCAAAAATACCTGATGTATCTTCCAAAGGAAGAATCAGGAGGGTCTTATGAGCCATGAGTACAGTGTAAACAAATACAATACAGAGTCTACGCTGTGTTTCATGAGGGACAAATATTTTGAATGCACATAGAATGATTGGGGAAGTATGAATGAGATGATGCTACAAAAGGTTACAGTGCAAGAGCTTAAGAATAATGTTATCTGTGAGATGTGAATTTTATACCGGAATTATTAGCCTCTTAGCATCAAAAGCTTATCAAAAAATAAGCTTCCAAGCATTCTCTATTTCATGAAGAAACATTATAATTATCCAAAATGTTAATTAACCTTTGCTAAAGGACCTATTGGTTGTATGAATAATTGAGTAAGGATGATCAGTTTATTTTTTAAGAAACTGGCTTCATGGTATATCTGGGAGCTAAAACAGGAGTACTAGATACTTATTTTTATTTTTTTATGTTTGTGTCAGAAAAAGATAGCATGAAATGAAGACATGTGGAAAAAGTAATTAAATACATTATCTTTTAATGAGTTATTTATAAAGAATGAAATGTAAAGATACCTATGAGACAAAAGGGAACTTAGTGTAAAGTTTTGTTTGTTTAAAGAGAGGGTCTCACTGTGAAACCAGGCAGGCTTAGAATACCGGGCCGGCCTCTAGCCCCCAGAGATCCATGCGCATCTGGCTTCCAGTGCTGGAGTCAGAAGCTTGCACCACCAGGCCTAATCTAAGCTAGAATTTTGACTTTTAGTCTGAATTTTGGCAAGAGCTTTAGGGAGCTGTGACTTTAGAAACCAGAGATTAGTACGTAAAACTTTGCTTTACTTTGCAATTTTCAAAGTATAAGAGAACAAGATTAAATTGTTGAAATAAAATTCGGACGTACATAATACACATTTATTATTGTAGTAAAATGAGATTGAGGCTGGGGGCATAGCCCAGTGGTAGAGTGCTTGCTTAACAATTGCAAAGCCTGGTTTAGTCTCCAGTACCTAAAATGAAACGTGATGCCTGTGACAGGATTAAAATCACAAGTGGCTCTCCACTGCACTATGCACCGCAGATTGTCCACAAAAATATAAAGCATATTAGGAAGTCGATTATAGAAAAAAAAACCTCAATAAATTAATGCCCAAAAGATGTTGTCATAGGAAGGAGAAATAGCATGATAAATAAAGCATTACCCAAGAGGGGTGTTTGTAGTGTGGTGGGATTCATGGTGGAGCTGAAGTCCAGCACTCCTGTGTTGAAAATCAGATGTAGCCAGGCAGTGGTGACTCACGCCTGTAATCCCAGCACTCTGGGAGGCAGAGGCAGGCGGATTTCTGAGTTCGAGGCCAGCCTGGTCTACAGAGTGAGTTCCA
>BDUI01001295.1:170304-177804 GCA_002335545.1 Apodemus speciosus
ACAGGGAAAATACAAGGGATTTGGAAATTGCTGAGATTTTATTTTTGTGTTAAGTTATGGTTGGGTTTTCAGTATATTTTTCTGAGTTGGTGGCATTGAGAGCTTCTCCTTACCTATTAAAATTGAAAATAGCCCATAAATGAAGTTGATTTCATTGGTTATAGGAAAAGGGTCTACCAAACAGCTGTGTTTAAAGTCTTTACAGAGAAGAGAGTGTGAGGTTTAACGTGGAGCTTTGTTTTCTGTTGCTTTTCCTGTATTAAGGTTAGTGGCTTTGTTTTTGTTTGTTTAGTTTTACCAATATTAATTCTGAGTCTCATAAACACCATAGAATTTAACGGCATATTAAATTACTTTTTCTTTCAAGAGGTAGCCAATTAAAGCCACTAAAACAAAGAAATGATTTGACAATATAATTACTACATCTGGTATTTCCACTATTATTAAATAATTGTATTGTCAGCCAAACTGCCTGAAAATGCTGGGTGTTTTCCTTGTGTTTGTTTCTAAGCATGGAGAGGTCACTTACTAAGAAGATATAAGAGAAAAAATACTGTGTATGAGTGTCTATAGTTTATAAGTGTATGTATGTCCCCTGATGAAAAGTAAAGTTATTCTTTAAATGTTAAATGGAAATAACCTGTGAGGTGTGATGAGAAGTTTTGTATTTAATATGAAGAAATAAGTCAGRGCCAAGGAGATGACCTGGTGGGTAAAGAAAGTACTGTCATGTCAAGCCTAAGGGCCTAAGCTCAGACCCCAGAGCCAGTGTGAAGAAGCCTAGAAGGGCAGCACCCTGTAACCCTAGGGCCTGGCCAGCCGTCAGCCTAGCCGACTCTGCCTCAGSTCAGAGAGACAGYAGCTCACATAGGAGACATTAGTCTCGACACGGGCACATACCACATACAAGAAGAAATAAAATGGGTTAATACCCCAAAGAATATTGTGTTGTGACTGTTCAAAAGGTATGATGGTACTTGGTTTTATTATTTTAACCTTAATTTTGTTTAAGTTAGAACATTCTGAAATAAAATGTAATCCCCAAGGAAAGTTGACAAAAAACTGCAAAATATACTCATCCAGAACAATTTTATAATTGAGATTCTTCAACCTAGTGATAGAGTGCACACAGAAGAGGAAGAAAGCCTGAATGATGAGGAAATTGGAGATTTTTTCATGTAGAAACCTAGGAATTTTCACTCTCAATTCTTGAAACTTCCAGTGAAAGGTCATTCTAGCCTCTGTAAACCCATCTAAAAGCTGACAAGAAAAGTAAGATCTTCTCCAATGAAGGTAGCAGTAGACCCAGAGCGATGCATAAGAACAAGAACACTATAAAAAGAAGAACATGAATTTACAAAGCCTTGGCAAAGGAACATTTCTAAGCAAATATGTCCTGAGATCTGTGTCATTTAAGTAGAGTGCTGGGGCCATTTTTATGTCAAGGTGTAAATTCTGTACTGTTTTGGACTGTACTTGTTGACAAATACTAGGTAAATAAGAATTTAAGGGTTGGAAGTGTTTGGGATTTATTTATTTTTCTACTTAAGTATGAAATTGAGAAGACAAATTGTCATTTTTTAGGACATATGAATTGTTTAGGTGGATTTGTCTATACTAGCTGAATTTTATATGAAACCAAATTTGTTTATAGGAACTGAGCTATATTATATAGCAATGGGATGAGAAGTCTCACTGTCTCAAAGGTTTTCTTAGACTTACCTCTCAATGTAAATCATGGAAGTGAGTGAAAATTTATTCTTCCTGCTTTGGTAGCTTTTCCATAGGGAAGATAAAGGACTGTCATGTATGTAATATGTTAACATTATACAGGTATGTACCTTAGTTCCAATAATAAATGAAATCAATTATTTTTGTGTAACTGCTCCACACACACCAACAAAACATTCTTCTAAACATCATAAAAATTAACTTGCAGGAACCATTTGGAACGGTCAGCCATAAGCCACGCAGCCATTGTGCTTAAATTGGTTTTGTAAACGACTTGTGTGTGTTTCGTAAAATATGCTTTATTTTAAAATTAGGGCTTCCTGTTGCAGCTGTTCCAGGGGCTCTCAGTCCTTTGGCTATTCCAAATGCTGCTGCAGCAGCCGCAGCCGCTGCCGCTGGCCGAGTGGGCATGCCTGGAGTCTCAGCTGGTGGCAACACAGTCCTGTTGGTTAGCAATTTAAATGAAGAGGTTAGTGAAATAATTTTTAATGGCTTTTTCATCTCCATTTCATTTGTGGAAGTTTTTCATATTTCATTTTGCACTTGCCTTTCTTTTTATGTATATTCATTAGCCAAAATATCTTTTGTATTTCTGCTTCTGAATAAAATCTCCGTACTTGTTTAGTTAGTACTGTTTCTTTAGACAGTCATGTATCTTTATATATGTATATATATTCTAATATAACTACCTATTTTTCCTAAGAAAAATATGGTGAAGTACCGTAGTTTGCTTTTTATTTTTCTGTTATTCTCAAAGGCAAATGTGATCTAATTTTGCAAGTGTAACTGTGAAATAATTTTGCTCTTTGCCTTTTCTAATGATTTGCTTGTTCATTTCATGCTTACGTGTCATTGCGTTTTTTAATCTTATTTTATGTGAACTACTCTAATACATTTTTCTTTGAAGGTTCTTCCAAAGATCTTGACGAGGCACTCTTCCAGTCTTTCTTAGTAATTTTTTCTTTGCAGTTTTTAGTCATTGTCTTCTACAAATATATATTTCAACTTTACCCTGCTCCCTTTTGTTAAATAAAGTTGTTATTTTCTTTAGTTGTACATTTTATGTCTGAAATATTTTATTTTGATTGCTATGAAAGCTGGTATGAAATGTGGGACCCTCAAATGTATCAGTTTATGATGTCTAATTTGAATATTTGTCTCATTTTTGAGTGGCCTCTGTTAATAATAAACATAACCTAATTTTGTCATTTAGTACTATTATCATTCACAGTTCTGCATGCTAAAGTGTTTGAATCAGAGTGCCTTTAAGACTTGCCTGCATTTCATAACCAGCCATGCTTATGCAGTTAAAGTTCAAAGTTTAAAATTCCTATGCATGCGTTCCTTCCCTATGTTGAGATGAAATGCTGTATTTACTCTTTGATAGAGATGTACTTTACCCATATTTGTCTTGGATGACTACATTTTGCTCAGTTTTTCTTGTACAGTACATAAACCAACCATTTTCTGACCAAATTCCTGCATTTCCTATGTACTGACCTATATTTTATTTTTTTTTTGTTCCCCGATTCCTTATTTTTTTCTTCTGCATTGCTGTTTCCCTTCCCCATTTCATCCTTTTCCCTGTGTGTTCACCTCCCCTTTCCTTGTCTTCTCCCAATGCCCGTTCCCTTCCCTGTCTTATCCTTTATTTTCCTTGTCCTTGTCTTCATTCCCTGTCTCCATTCCCTATGTTCATGCTTCTGTGCTTGAACAAATGTTCCTCGGACCAACTTGCCCCAATTAACCGCCTTGAACCATGATCCATGACCACCTCACCATTCTGCGGGAACCACCCTTCGTTATGGATGATCTGTTCATCTCCGCTCTTCCTCGACTCTTCTCTCTTCTTGTCTTACGCTGCTTGCTCTTCTCTCCTTCTAAAGATGGTTACGCCCCAAAGTCTGTTTACCCTCTTCGGTATGTTATTGTTAGCACTATACTTTTATTATTGATTTGATTTTTTTTTTTTTTGTTTCACCTTAATTCTTATTTGTAGCTAGCACTTTGGCTTAAAGTTGAATAGTAAATCTTTTGCTATTTTTCTTTGCTATTTAAAACTCTCCATAGACACAAAGTTTGTTTTAATGCATGCTGATTTATTTTGCATGGTTTTTAATTTAATATCATTCACATAGCTTTGAGGGTTTATCAAAAATTATTCTTTTCAAAATTCACTGTTCAAAATCTTGTTCTTCTTTATTCATTTGTGTAAATGGTGAGATTGAGTGAGTGATCATGTTGATGTCTGAATGTTTCATTGATGTGTCAGAAAGATAATTGTTAGCTGACTTGCACATAAAATTAATTCCATTTCTGGATTACCTCTCTGTGGCTCCACAAAAAGGTGTTTATGGAGATGTGCAGCGCGTGAAGATTTTATACAATAAGAAAGATAGTGCTCTGATACAGATGGCTGATGGGAACCAGTCACAGCTCGGTAAGAGGGAGCTACATGTTACCTATACATTTAAATTCTAAATTCAAATGCAGTAGTATCTGTGACTAAAAAAGACCCCTTTAATTGCAGAAGAGATCATTTGTGGTTTTTTAATGATCAATTCTCAAAATGTCATAGTAACGTTTATATTTTTATAGTTTATACAGGGTGAATCTGTGTTTTGCTTAACGAGTCTGAGCACAGCTTTATGTAAAAGGGTGTTAGCCCCAAAACTGAAGTGACTTTTSGTTAAGAGTTCTATTCTTGTCTATCTGCTGTATTAGAAAATAATTGTTCATAAAGGTCATAAAGCCCTACTCAGAGTCCTTGTGCTCTCCTAAAATCACTTTAGATTTTGATTCAACTTAGCAGTGAAAAGGGAAATGTCCTTTGAGTTGCTGAGTTTTAAAAAATAAAAATAAAAAAAATCTTCACTAATGGTTAATCCAAAGGCATAAAATCTAGTTTCAGTCAAGTTCCATATATATCACTGTTTTTCACACATGCTTCTAGAATACAACTRCATGCTCAGAATGTGATTATTTGTAATTATCACCAGGCTCAGCTTATAATTCATTAAGATTAAAAAATGCTATCTTTTTCTGACTGCATTCACATTTTCTAAACTTTGGAAATTTACCATTTTTTGATGGGATTAATTGTTACAGCAATCAGAAGCTATGTGAACCTGATAGCTCAGATATAAAACTATCTGATTTTCTGGTTTAACGTGACAATGTGTATTTTAAATGTGCTAACTTAAACATGGGTATTTGGTATATCATTTTCTCCTGGATCTATACACATGGCTCTCTTCTGAGATGAGTTGTTGCTGTTATTTTGTCATCACTGAGTTATTTTTTCGTAGTGCTGGGCATCAGATCTGGAGAACGTGCTAGGCAAGTTCTCCAGGCTATAGCCCCGCTCACTGTTGGTTTATCCAGCGCCTTTATATGTAAGTAGCATTTGACAGTGTTCCTAGTGAACACAAACATTTTCAGGTACTTCCTTCTCTTATTAGTGTTTGAGTTGAGTGTGGCTTTGTCTTCCTTTAATTAATACCAAATCATCATGAGATATGGGGATTAGCACATTCTGAATACTCTTTGTTTTCATTTTATATCAAGACTTACATTAAACAAGTGATACCTTAATCCTTATTGTGCTTGATTGCCACAACAAAATACTATGATGTAAAGTTGAAACAACAGAAAGTAGTTTTCTCCAAGTTATGGATGACATATTTCCAGATTCTGGTGGAAGGCTATCTTGTTGACAGCACTTTACCTCTGCTATTTGTGTTTTTACCAGTATGAACATACTGAATGTATTTTCTTCTTTGCTTCAATAGAGTATCTTAAGGGAGAAACTTAAGGGAGATGGGGTTTGTCTTAGCTTACAATTTGAAGGTTCAGTCCATTTCAATGAGCTAGTCCTATCAGCAAAAGCTTGATGCAGCTGGCCAAATTAAGTTCATAGCCAGGAAACAGAATGATGAATGTTAGCTGGGTCAGAGCTTGCTTTTTATAATCTTGTATAGTCTAGAATGCAAGCCCATGGGATGTTGCTGTCCTTAGTTATTGTGGGCCTTCCCATCTGAGTCATCTAGATCCCTGCTGTAACCCTTTAATACAACTTATCATATTGTGACCCTTTCAACCTTAAAATTTTGTTGCTACTTCACAACTAATTTTGTTATTGTTATAAATCATAATGTAAATACCTGACGTGTAGGATATCTGATTTGTGACCTTTGTGAAGGATCATTTGATCCCCAAAGTGGTTACAGCCCACAAGTTGAGAAGTGCTGATCTAGTTAATCCTTCAGAGGCTTGTCTCTTAGGAATTCTCAATCCTGGCGTGTTAACGCTCAGTACAGACCATTGTGTAAGATCCTTCAATACAAAGTGAGGAATCTTTTAAAAACAACCTTTTTCCCTCCATCCCCCTTAGACTTGTGACTAAACCCTTAACTCTTTGCTAATATTAGGCAAGTTCTCAGACTGGAAGATGGCTCAGTCATTAAAGAGTAGGCTCACAACCAAAAATATTAGTCAAGTTCTCTTCTTTAAAAGACAACCTGATAGGTACCTCAGGAAGCCATATGATATCCTATTACCATGTGCCGTTTAGAGATAGTTGTGTTGTCTTTGTGTGCCCTAGAATTTGAAGGGAAAAATATAATCAAATGATTTGAATAAATTATGGTTATTTTAAAGGTATAGTGTATCCATAGATAATATTTAGCGAGATATGAACTTCTGCAACAGATGACTAAAAGGCCTTTGTAGAAGGAAGTTCAGAAAATGATTTGACAAAATTGAGAGAAGCGTTAGAGAATACTTTCTAGCCAGAGAGCATTATAATATAAGAAATACAGGACTAAGGTGCCATTCCATTGTGGCTCGGATAGTGTCTTCTAGCATCATTCCCAGCACAAGCTGTTATTGCATACCATGAGTGAATATCTCTGCAAAGAGGCTGGGAGGAATGCAAGGTCAGGCTGGGAAATGTAACTGCACTAAAGAGTAAGTTTAGATTTTGTTCCAGGGATGTTTACTAAGTGATGGCATCATCAGAGTTATAACCTGTGAAAGTCTTTTAACTATTCTCTGTATAGAATGGATGGGGGAAAGAGAGGTCCAACGGCAAGGCAGATAGGGGATTGGAGTCTCCAGATCTTTAAGAAATGAAGTGACTAGTGAGAAATAGAGGGAACATAAATTTGATAGAGCATTAGAGGACAATCCCAACCCTGCTACCCAGGAGTTCTGACACACTAGGAAGCTGAGGAGCAGGAGGGAGGACAGAATTAGGGATGACTGCTACATTTTTCTTGTCATTAAAATCCAGTTTATCATCAGGATTCCTATAGAAGATAGAGGGTCGGAGACGTTTTTCTTGTTCTATGAAGGAAGTTTTTTGGTACAATACCTTGTCTAGTAGAAATGAAAAATGTTAATTCATGTTTTTTAAGTTGTAAGAAAATTCAATATTTTCAAATTAGAAGTATTTTTATTCTAAACTTTGATATTTTAATAGATATTCTTTATTTTTCTAGCCATGAATCATCTTAATGGGCAGAAGATGTATGGAAAAATTATTCGTGTTACTCTCTCTAAACATCAGACTGTGCAACTACCTCGAGAGGGGCTTGATGATCAAGGGCTAACAAAAGATTTTGGGAATTCACCACTGCACCGTTTTAAAAAACCGGGTTCCAAAAACTTTCAGAACATTTTCCCTCCTTCTGCTACTCTTCACCTGTCTAACATCCCGTAAGTATTTCAGCTCATGACTGAGCACAGTCATGTTGTCGGCAAAGCAGG